>JAVTVY010019925.1:0-78349 GCA_036873755.1 Hanleya hanleyi | reverse complement strand
CAATGGAACATCCACTGCTGTGTAATCAATCTGAATCCCTCCCGCCCCACCGAGTCACAATGGAACATCCACTACAGTGTGATCAATCTGAATCCCTCCCGCCCCACCGAGTCACAATGGAACATCCACTGCTGTGTAATCAATCTGAATCCCTCCCGCCCCACCGAGTCACAATGGAACATCCACTACAGTGTGATCAATCTGAATCCCTCCCGCCCCACCGAGTCACAATGGAACATCCACTGCTGTGTAATCAATCTGAACCCCTCCCGCCCCACCGAGTCACAATGGAACATCCACTGCTGTGTAATCAATCTGAACCCCTCCCGCCTCACCGAGCCACAATGGAACATCCACAACAGTGTGATCAATCTGAACACCTCCCGCCCCACCGAGTCACAATGGAACATCCACTACAGTGTGATCAATCTGAATCCCTCCCGCCCAACCGAGTCACAATGGAACATCCACTACAGTGTAATCAATCTGAATCCCTCCCGCCCCACCGAGTCACAATGGAACATCCACTGCTGTGTAATCAATCTGAATCCCTCCCGCCCCACCGAGTCACAATGGAACATCCACTACAGTGTGATCAATCTGAATCCCTCCCGCCCCACCGAGTCACAATGGAACATCCACTGCTGTGTAATCAATCTGAATCCCTCCCGCCCCACCGAGTCACAATGGAGCATCCACTACAGTGTGATCAATCTGAATCCCTCCCGCCCCACCGAGTCACAATGGAACATCCACTGCTGTGTAATCAATCTGAACCCCTCCCGCCCCACCGAGTCACAATGGAACATCCACTGCTGTGTAATCAATCTGAACACCTCCCGCCCCACCGAGTCACAATGGAACATCCACTACAGTGTGATCAATCTGAATCCCTCCCGCCCCACCGAGTCACAATGGAACATCCACTGCTGTGTAAACAATCTGAATCCCTCCCGCCCCACCGAGTCACAATGGAACATCCACTACAGTGTGATCAATCTGAATCCCTCCCGCCCCACCGAGTCACAATGGAACATCCACTGCTGTGTAATCAATCTGAATCCCTCCCGCCCCACCGAGTCACAATGGAACATCCACTACAGTGTGATCAATCTGAATCCCTCCCGCCCCACCGAGTCACAATGGAACATCCACTACAGTGTGATCAATCTGAATCCCTCCCGCCCCACCGAGTCACAATGGAACATCCACTGCTGTGTAATCAATCTGAATCCCTCCCGCCCCACCGAGTCACAATGGAACATCCACTACAGTGTAATCAATCTGAATCCCTCCCGCCCCACCGAGTCACAATGGAACATCCACTGCTGTGTAATCAATCTGAATCCCTCCCGCCCCACCGAGTCACAATGGAACATCCACTACAGTGTGATCAATCTGAATCCCTCCCGCCCCACCGAGTCACAATGGAACATCCACTGCTGTGTAATCAATCTGAACCCCTCCCGCCCCACCGAGTCACAATGGAACATCCACTGCTGTGTAATCAATCTGAACACCTCCCGCCCCACCGAGTCACAATGGAACATCCACTACAGTGTGATCAATCTGAATCCCTCCCGCCCCACCGAGTCACAATGGAACATCCACTGCTGTGTAATCAATCTGAATCCCTCCCGCCCCACCGAGTCACAATGGAACATCCACTACAGTGTGATCAATCTGAATCCCTCCCGCCCCACCGAGTCACAATGGAACATCCACCACAGTGTAATCAATCTGAACACCTCCCGCCCCACCGAGCCACAATGGAACATCCACTACAGTGTGATCAATCTCAACATCTGGTCGAGTTCAAAAATTACACACCAGTTGACGAACAACGTCACATGGGCTCCTTGGTGAATGCGATGTCGTTTAAACAGGAAACTGATCCTCGTGACTTGGGTGACTGCTTGAATAAGCCTGGAATCACTCGAGAATTTACAGAATACCCTATGGGTCGAGAAATCAAGCAAGAACAGTCTGACTGGGAATATCTCTCCACCACCCCGTGCATCAAACCGGAAAATGAGCAAATACCAACCATTCCAGACGAATCCTTACCCAACCAGGAGGAAATATCAGCAGAACCAATCAAGCTAGAACCCAACACGTCGGATGATGCTCCTTGTAAGCTTGTATACAAGAACGAGGGGATCAAAGTAAGTAAAAACTAACTGAAAATTCATGACATACATAGATCAGGCGTGTATTTCTCTCGGTTCACTATGATAATGCCGTAATATTTCAAGCCTAGTGCAATCATTGTACTAGCGCAATCATTGTGCTAGCGCAATCATCAGCTAGTAATCCGTGTCTTCGTAATCAGCTGTTGCGATGAAACGATTATCCGTTCTGTTTGAGATGGAGTTTGCCCTGTCTGTTCGTTCTAAGTACTCGGGCCCCGAACCGGATGAATCGTGGACCAGTTCAATATATATGTGGGAGTTCACAAAGGAACTATAATAATACTGTGATACTGCTTTACGCTCACCCGTGGGTATGTTGATTTATCAAGTGATCCGTTTAATTTCATACAAGTTGAAAGCTTGTACATTATATATGTTAACATGAAGTATAACTCAGAAGTTTGTCTATTTCTCTATAATAATACTGTTAATTACCTTTATTTGGAGAAGATTAAACTACGTCCGCTGAACCCAAGATGAAGGCCACGGAAGAATATCTCCGTGGATTCACGTTCTGCTGCACTTATCAAATGATCATCAAATGTGTGTAAATGTTTATTCATTTGTCGATTTTCAGAAAAGTAGCATAGAATGGCCGTTGTGGTTGATTTAGACATGACTTGTTAATATTGTAATATATATATATTTCAGCAGGAAGATCTACGCTTTGATCAGTCAGCCAATCAGGGCCCACTTCAAGCTCCGTTTCCGGTAGTATTATATCAACGTCGGACAACTTCGAAGTCGACAGAGGAAAAAGAAAAGATGAAATGTGAAAAATTGGTTGGACCACTGAATGACCAAGAAATAGTTTCCGCTGTACCAAATATAGTGAGCTCACTTGAGCACACAGCTAACCAAATTTCGACCAGCGACAAACCATACAGATGTATTGTATGTGATTATCAATGTGGACAATTATCGGACTTTATAACACATTCCAGAAAGCATGCTGATGGGTCTTCTGAATATCATCTCCATTACCACCAATTCCTTTACAAGCCTCGTCACATAGACGAGAAGCCTTACAAATGTTCATGGTGTGATTACAGTGCAGCTCTAAAGAGTAATCTATCCCAACACATGAGAACGCACAACGGCGAGAAGCCATACAAATGTTCATGGTGTGATTACAGTGCAGCTCTAAAGAGTAATCTATCCCAACACATGAGAACACACAACAGCGAGAAGCCATACAAATGTTCATGGTGTGATTATAGTGCAGCTCTAAAGAAGAATCTATCCCAACACATGAGAACACACAACGGCGAGAAGCCATACAAATGTTCTCAGTGCGATTATAGTGCAGTAAAAAAGAGTAATCTGTCCCAACACATGAGAACACACAACGGCGAAAAGCCATTCAAATGTTTGCAGTGTGATTACAGTGCAACTGTGAAGAGTAATCTATCCAAACACATGAGAACACACACCGGATCCAGGCCATACAGATGTTCATGGTGTGATTACAGTGCAGCTGTAAAGACTACTCTGTCCAAACACATGAGAACACACACCGGGGAGAGGCCATACAAATGTCCACAGTGTGCTTACAGTGCAGCACTAAAGAATAATCTGTCCCAACACATGAGAACACACACCGGGGAAAGGCCATACAAATGTTTATGGTGTGATTACAGTGCCGCTGTAAAGAGTACCCTGTCCCGACACATGAAAACGCACACTGAGGAGAAACCATACAAATGTTTACTGTGTGAGTACAAGTCTGCTCACAAGAGTACTTTTTCTAATCACATGAAAAGACACACTGGAGAGAAGCCATGCAAATGATCCGTGTTCGATTACAGTTCGATTGACAAGGGTAGCCTTTCCCAACACATAACACAGTCTGGAGACGAGTAACACAAATGTTCACAGTGTAATTACAGTTCGACTTGCAAGACTGGTCCTTCACACCACATAAAAATACACACCTTGAAGAAGCCATACAACTGTTCACAGTGTGATTACAGGTCTGTTGACCCGCATAATCTTTAAAGACCTTTGATAAAACACTGGTGATAAGCCATACAGATATCCACAAAGTGATTACAGCTGTGCTTGCAGCAGTATTCTAACCCAACACGATGGATAAACCACATAAATGTTTACAGTGCGATTATTCCGTCTCGTGAAATGCCTCATAATACCTTGTGAGTGCTGAAAAGGATCCAGTGGGAGTTATTGGGTAGAAAACCTTGCATTGCTAATATTGTTTGTTCAGAAAATATGTCCCGTGTGGTATGCATATACAAAAAATAGTAACGAACGAACGATTTTATGGAGAAAACGCGAAAGCGAGAGTTGAAAATTGGCGTCTACATAACCCAGAACCGGAACATGTCCAATGGAAGCGGAATTCACCTTTGTGATTCTAAAAGTGATCTGCGTATAATTTCTTCTTCAGCCTTAGCAAGTTCAGGTGCTCTAAGTTGAATAAACCTGTGGGTAATTCCACGCTATAGGGGACAAACACTCCAAAAATAAATTTCAAGTCTGACGCAAATACATACAATTTGAAGTTTATACTTGTAAGTTTATCAAGACGCTTTTTTCACTGTTAGCTTATTATTTTATCTCGGTGTCTCTTAAAGTTAGACTAATATTTTGGCTATTATACACTTGTATTGAGGTTAGCTATTAACTCTGTCACAGAAGCCATAATCTTTGAAATTACTTTACCTAATTCACTGCCTACAACAGCTGTGACAGTTCCTTCTGACATCAAAATATACTGATTCCTGTAGTAAAGGTATTATGGCTGGAAATTGCCAACAAATTAGGCCACATTTTTTGGGTAATGTCAGTTACCAAAAGTGCACTATTTGACTGTTTGAAGAGATAAACAAGAAGTTATACGTTAGTAAGCATAATTCTCTTCCTTTAGGCCATGATTGTCTCTTGGGGTATGACAATTCTTTTGGAATCATTACTTAGGCTGTTCCAGGGTATATCTTACCTTGTAACGTCAGCTACCTCTCAAGAGGGTGTTAATGTCAATTACCGTGAATAATACAGACATAAATATTTCAATTATTTTGGGGGTTTATAATATATGTAATTGTACATGTAGAAAGACCTACATAATAATTTGTACAAATGTTGAGCTTTACCCATCATGCCCTTGGATTTCGTCCAGGTCATTCCACGGTAACTGTTAAATTTTGACAGTTTTTTGTGGACCTAAATTAATCTTTAGACTACAGATGTACATATAGGCCAATGATGTTTTGGCCAACACATACGATGATCAATATCTTCTCAATGAGATGCTAAACTTGTTTTCATATTAATTTCTAAGTCAGGGTGATCAACTTTAAACTCGGTAACTGATGTTACACAAAACGGACATCATAAAAAACTGCGGTTTCTTCTCTTCAATTTGTCTTCAAACGGCCACGTGAAACACACAAGTTTTAATCAGGAAATATTCACCATATGTCACACAACAGAGGAAGTGAAAGAACATGACTGCTGAGAGTTTAGTGCGAATAGGATAAAGCTTTTATAGGGTCCTGTTATGAAACTTCAGCTCTCAATTTTCCATAATTCAGGAGCTTTAGTGGTCGCTCCCCTTCCACACTAAGATCAGATAGATTCCCATCGTTTCCCAAAAACGACAGAAGCCTGACAATTACAGGATTGATTGCACCAGTTTGCATATTATTTATTAATCACGTCTTTTTAAACACCCATGACAGTATCAGGCACGTGCACTAAGTTTGAAGACTTACACCAGACGAAACGCGTTGGCGTAGTGATGTTCCATCTGCTCATGGATCAGGCTGTCTCGGCACCGGACCAGTCTTCAGCCAACCTCTGCCAGAGAACTGAATTGTGTGTGCAATGAAATTCTGATTTCATAAGCAATTCTCAATTTCATATCGCAAAACCTCGTAAGATATAATAGTGATATGTTCAAAGTCAACATTTTGGAAGTTGCTGTAATCTTAGACCAAATATGGCCTAAAATCTGTGGCTACTTGGCATCTTTAACCAGTAGCCCTGGGCTATATTGCTAGATCCGTTCTATTTTTACGGGGCGATTTAGACCCGTAGGGACTAATGGTCCGGTCTTGAGGTGAGGAAAACTTGAGTACCGGCGCTGTGTCTTGCTAACGGAGAAAAAGATAGAGTTCTTACACGACAAGAAAGAGGTCTGAAACTTCCTTCTTTAAGGGTGTCCAGGTTTCTGTGTTTTTAATGTTCGTGTATAGTTTCAGGTCTGATATCTTCAAGTTATATTTGTATTTATCTAATTTTATGCGTGTATTTGTTAATATTCCAGTGGCACTACTTTCCTACTCAAAATATGTCGTCTGCTAAACCACAGATTTTGAGAGGCGCATGTTGAATGATTTTGTGGGGCTAACTCATTCTCATTAGAAAGCGTGTCCGGGCAGTAATTTAGTCTTAAATAATACCAGTCTAATTCATTTTAGAAAATAATGGGATATTTCACTTACATTTTCACAAAATATGTGTTCTGAGTTACAGTTTAGAAGTTTCACCATTTGAGCTTACCCCTTAAGACCCTCACCAGTATCTAAGGGCCGCGGAGCCGGGGGGCTGGTCGAGATAGGGGTCAGCCCCTCCACTTTTGAATATGCTCCGCGGCGCCTGCATTGTCAAATTTTATGGCCATAAAGGAATCATCATTCTCTCTTCCCGAAAAAGTGCGGATTTTGGTGAGCCAGATATTCAATTCCGGACACGATCAACTCTGTAGAGGCGAGTGGGTGCGATCAACAAGCAATTAGTATATCCTCGTTTGGAGAAATGGCTACGTCCAACAGGGTGATACTATAGATATCAGTTAGTAGAAAGGTAAGAAGAATTACTTTGCTGTCAAAATCGGGCGACCTTCCCTATTATAAAATTAGGGGGACACCACTTTGAACAAAACCGTGGCAAGTGTGGAGTGCACCGTGGCAAGTGTGGAGTGCACCGTGGCAAGTGTGGAGTGCACCGTGGCAAGTGTGGAGTGCACCGTGGTAAGTGTGGAGTGCACCTTAGAGTTGCAATTTCCAATATCGAAAATTCAGTGACAATTTCCGATATTGCATTTCCGGTATAGAAAATTGAATTTTCGCTATTTCTCACTAAATAAATCTCCCGGTCTTCTAAGCAGTTTTTGTGGAAACAGTCACAGAAATGAACTAGTCCAAAACTGGTACCATCAATTGTCGGAAACTGTATTTATTTATTCATATTTGACATTCGTCAGGAAGGAAACACAGGTGACTAGCACCTATAATTGTGGCCCCGATAACAATATATAGATGATATATTTACATAAAAACGCCAGTATAAATATTTACATAAAAACACCAGTATAATATAATGACAAGAAAGTGGAGTTAAAAATAAATAAATAAAAAATAATAATAATTAAAAAAAATTATATATATATTGTAATACATTTAAAACACATGTATGCATTAATCAGATTAAACGGCATCTTGCACAAGGGTAGTGCGATATCCATGACCACGAATTGTCTGCGATAAATTTGGATTCTAAAATACGAGAATAATATTGAATCATAACAGTTTTATAATTTTTGTTTGCAAATCGACATAAATTACCATGGGAATGCAATTCCATGTGTAGTAATCCTATTAAAAAAAGAATGTCTAAAATGTTCAATTTTAAAACATGGCATTCTGATCTTAAGATTGTTTCGAGGATTGTATCATACATTTTCCCAAGAATACATTATCATTTATTTCCCTTCTATATGATAAGAGGAGCAGATGTAGGCTCTCCAAGCGTTCTTTGTGTGATATATCACGATTTCTTGCTCAGAGAGAGAGAGAGAGAGAGATACTTTGGGTGTTATTCCTTTTCACACCTGGGAACCCTTCGGGTGGGGTCATATTCCTTGTCACATCCGGGAACCCCACGGGTGCCTCAGTTGGTCGCCTCTTATGACAAGCTGTCTGAGGAGCTGAGGCCTGTTGTTACCATGACGAGTGCACGACGACATCCCAGGTCAATCCCCGGAAGCCCAACGGGGCCTGAATATACATCATATATATTATGGAGGGAGGGAATTTGGCCTAATGTCACACTCAAGTTTGTTTCACTCATATTCATATATATGACATATTGATACATATACAAGTGACGGATTTTGCGATAGGGACGTCATGTCTTCCCAGTAGTCCTAAAGTTTGCTGATTACCCCTCTTTTGCTAGAAATTAGTCTTTGTTTATTGATATAGGCTATTGATGTACGCCTGCGCGGTTTGTAATGCTGATAGAAAGGGCATTTAACCCTATCTGTCGTGGGCTTTTGGGGGCCTTGAGAGATTCTCCCCACCCCCTAAATAGTGGGGGAACAAAAAATGAATGAATTATAATTGTACACATATATATATTAAAAAATATAACTTGTGACAGATGGAACAAATTACGTCACGCACTACGAACAACGCTGATTGGCTGTTTACACTATTACACTGCACAGTGCGCGAAATTCAAAACTGTCAAACGTGTCCGTCTAGGTTAATCAATCAAAGATAGCCAATCAGTGTTGTTTGTGGTGCGTGACGTAATTCTAATGATCTCAGGTTCAAGGCTACGGCAGTCCCTCTTGCATATCGCTCCAATTTCCGGGCTGCACAAATTGCGCGAACGATCGTATCGTTCGCACATTGGTTACGCGGATAAAGTCCCGCGTAACCCTTTGTCCGAAGCTGTGAATCTATGTCCGTGAAAACGTTCAATAAATGCCCATCCGCGAACGATTTTGCCTATGAGAGTGACGAAGATGGGCGGTTGACAATACTAACTCCAAAGTTTATGCAGCATAAACTGGGTTTCAAGCAATCGAAAAGGAGACGAAAAGTCCTGAGCTCCATGAAACCGTATCAGATTTATCACCGTGATGAACGTGATGATCACGTACATCTAGCCCGAAAACATCGGCTAAAGGAGTTTCTGAGTTACACGTACATCCATAAAGCAAAATTATATTAGCCAGACATATGAAAGTTGGAAGTGTGCACGCATGGATTCGCTACAAGAGTCAACTTATCCGACGATCATTCTGAGTCAGAAAACCCCAAAGATCCAAAGTGCCGGATTGACACCAATTACCAAGCTCTTGATCTCTGGTTAAGAAAATATTGACAGCTGGCTGAATTGACAGATAATCCTGTAGACAAATGTTCGACAAAAAATGAAGATTAAATTTACGTGAATCACTGCAAATGGGTCGTCTGCTATTCGTTCAGCTTTTGGCTTAAAAGATGTCGGAAAACAGAAACAGAACTGGTTTGTGGCAAACCTTGTTCCTTCACGCTTTCCTAAATATAGCCACTATATATCCTGTTGCTGTAGGAAGAACTTCTGTGCGCGTCTGTGGGAACGAGGTTAACTCTTCTTAACAGTTATACGGTCCTTCTACATATAATTTGCCATTATAGATCAACATCAACTACTGTATGGAGAATAAATGTTGTCGTTATGGTGGAGGTTATCTCCACTGTCACCTTTCTTCATAAAGACACTGGGTGGATGTAGTATGTAGAGCTCTTATTGTGTAGATCAGGGAAATGCTTGCAACATTCCAAGAATATTTCAGAAGCAGAATGGAAAGAATACATTTCTGAATACAGGACAATTTTTATGTAAATGATTTGACCACCACTGGATTTTAGAAAATTACCATAAAAAGAACAAGAAACGAGTAGATCGACCCCCTGTTTTTTTCGCCATTTTAAATTGCCCTTTGGACGAGAAACACTTTAACATACATAAAAAGATAATCATTTCATACGTTTTCCCAGGGTTGCGGGTAGAATTTAACACATTTTCATATTTTTTATGGCGTTTTTCAGAAAAGTTGAAGACGGGTTACGGAGGATTGCACGTCTTCTTTCAATTTCAACAGCTCACAAATCTCCTGAAATAAGGGCACGATTGTGCCCATTTAGAAAATATATACTTTTACAAGGTTTTCGTTAAAGATTTTACATCTGTTTATTGCCGAAGATCCGAAACCATGCCTGTTTTTAACCGCACATCATTTAGGTATGAAATGCCTAGGTTTTGTAAAGCTTCCGGAAATTCTATTTCCGATATCGGAAATTGAATTCCCGACATGGGAAATTCTATATCCGATATCGAAAATTGTCACTGAATTTCCGATATCGGAAATTCGGAATAAAGAGCAGTTTGGCTTGCCATACCAGACCACTACAAAAAATAGTCCGGATCCGTTTAGCCGTACAGGCAACATCTGTCAGAGAAGTGAATTGTTTTTAATGAAACTTTGTGAGGAATAATTGAAGGCCAGTGGTAGTTGTTTGGAGCATGATATGTGTTCGGTTCAGCTATGACCTTGGGCTTAACTCGACGTCTAATAAGGTGTTGCTTAGAGATATAATTAGGTGTCTGTGCACCGCTTTCTTAAAGCGAAGAAAACGTCCACAAGTATTACTAAAATTGTAGGAACGCGTATAATTCAAAATCGAGACGGGCAACCCCGCCATCAAGTTTGAGCTTAGACCAGTAAAAGATTTACATTGGCGGCACTGTTAACGTAAATGCATCTCGTCGATTCCCTAATCAAGTATAGACTTCCATATTTCGACAAGAAGTACTTTAGTTCGAGTGCTTCAACCTGACAAACTTCTTGACGGGGGTCGCCCATCCAGATTTTGAGTTTTGCACGCTTGTAGGCCTACAGATGACGTCATAATTTTGGCCCTTTTTCTGCTTTCAGAAAGCGGTGCACAGGCATCCAAATATTCCCTCTTAGCAACACCTTATTAGGCCTTGAGTTAAAATCAAACTCACAACGAAACCAAACACATATCATACTCCAGTCACCTACCACTGGCCTTCGATCATTCTTCGCAACAAAGACTGGAAAAAAAATACTGAAAACAATTCACTTCTTTGGCAGAGGTTACCTATTTTATTTATTATTATTATTTATTTATTTATTTAATTATTTTTTTTATTTAATTTAATTATTTTATTTATTTATTTTTATTTTTTCCACTGGTCTCATCCCGTTTGTCAGTTTGTAGCACGTTAATTAAATACTTTTTGCCGAAACATGGCAGTCTAGAATTAATTATGAAATCGACGAGATACAATTACGTTAACATCGCCATCACTTTTTGCCGAAACATAGCAGTCTAGAATTAATTATGAAATCGACGAGATACAATTACGTTAACATCGCCACCAATGTAAATCTGTTAATGATCTAAGGCCTCAAACGCTTGTGTCCGTTCGTTGAAGGCAAAGGGAGACTATTGGTATTGTGGCATGGCTTTCAACATGCCGTATTCCTACTAGCCCGGTATACTGTTCTAACATGCTGGAACACAATAACATCAGATGGGAAGAATGGTTCCATTTTAGAGCACACTTTATGAAAACTCTTCCAACCAACCCCGGTCTCCGCCAACGTAGATATCGCTGGTCCGGATTTCCACCACCTTTAGTTCGTAGTTTTGCACTGAATGGAAACGGATTTAGCGCGCGAAATCACGACCCACTTGTGGCGAGATTTATCCAGGTCATTTGATATTTCACCCGTGGTACGTTCAAGGCCATTACATTGTGAACAGCTATATGTTTCGTTGTAAGTTTTACAATCTTGAAAAATGCAAAACATGCAAATTTGCATCATTGCGATAATTAACTCCAGCAACCAAAGTTTTTGATGAGGAACTTGGACAACGTGGTTGACTGATCGAATGTTCTTTGGGGTAAAGACTTTTGTGAAGAGAGAAACTAAAAATTCTCCTTACTATTTTTTTAAATATCGTTTGTATTTCAAGCAGAACCCGAATCGAGAGTTACTCATATAGATTTGGGAGTGAATGAAATTAATATGTCTTGTGGTTTCGTTTGGTTAATTTGAGTTGCATTCGTTTTCATTCGTTGGGCCGTGACCGTGAGAGGACATGCAAGCCACACTATGTCCACAGGAATGTTAGAAACTGGGATTGCAGTATAACCGAGAAAAACCATAACCGGTACACAGTGTAAATGTAATTTGTTTGATTAAGCTTACCTGTATTTGTCTTCTTTAATCATCAGCATGCTGGCTACCCTGGACAAAGTCGTAATAAACAGGCCACTTTTTAGGATGTATAATTTTTACTCAGGAATACGAGTTAGTACAACTACTGCATTGTGATCAATCCGAACCCCTCCCGCCCAACCGAGTCACAATGGAACATTCACTGCTTTGTAATCAATCTGAACACCAGATCGAGTTTGAAAATGATCCACCACATGACGGACACCGTCACATGGGCTCCTTGGTGAATGCGCATTCTCGTCTCGCGAGACTCCCTACTGCGAGAAAGAGTCTCACGCGTAAATGGGAGCCATCCCCCCAAAATTTGGGGGGTGAGTAGGTGGCGTATGATTATCTGGCTTGTCACTGACCTGCTGACTCCGCCGAGTTAGAAGCGAATTGCTAAACATAACGTGGGCTATATAATTGGGAAATGACTCTTTCCGTTTCGGAGCATATCAATCGCGAACAAATTATTGTCGGTATGTATACTTGACCGTGAAAGCGAGTTATCTAATACAGGAAGTAGTTCGCGGGTAGACACGGCTCGCTTTGAGAATGATGTAATGCTGCCTCGCTTTGAGATTGGAGATTCAAAAATGTCACTAGTTTACATGAGAGTCGCTTTGGTCTCCCGCGGGTAGACACGGCTCCCTTTGAGAATGGGTGAATGCGATGTCGTTTAAACAGGAAACTGATCCTCGTGACTCGAGTGACTGCTTGGATAAGACTGGAATCACTCGAGAATTTACAGAATACCCTATGAGTCGAGAAATCAAGCAAGAACGGCCTGACTGGGAATATCTCTCCACCACCCCGTGCATCAACCCGGAAAATGGTCAAATACCAACCATTCCATTCGACTCCTTACCCGAGCAGGAGGAAATATCAGCCGAACCAATCAAGCTAGAACCCAACACGTCGGATGATGCTCCTTGTAAGCTTGTATACAAGAACGAGGGGATCAAAGTAAGTAAAAACTCGCTGAAAATTTATGACATTCATGAAAATTCATAATTTATCTTGGTTCACTATGACAATGCCGTAATATTTCAAGCCTAGCGCAATCATTGTGCTAGCGCAATCATCAGCTAGTAATCTGTGTCTTCATAATCAGCTGTTGCGATGAAACGTTATCCGTTCTGTTTGAGATGGAGTTTGCCCTGTCCGTTCGTTCTAAGTACTTGGGTCTCGAACCCGATGAACCGTGGACCAGTTCAATATAGTTCACAAAGGAACTATAATAATACTGTGATATACTGCTTTAAGTGATCTGTTGAATTTCATACAAGTTCAAGTTGAAATCCTGTACATTATATATGTTAACATGAAGTATAACTCAGAAGTTTGTCTATTTCTACAATAATACTTTTAATAAACCCAAGATGAAGGCCACGGAAGGTCATAGATCTCCGTGGGTAGACGTTGTGCTGCACTTATCAAAGGTTATCAAGTGTGTGTAAAAGTTATTTATTCATCTGTCGATTATCAGAAGAGTGGCATGCAATGGCCGTTATGGTTGATTTAAAGATTAGTGTGTAATATACCGATATTCACTTCATTTCAGCAGGAAGATCTCCACTTTGATCTGTGTCAGTCAGACAATCAGGGTCCAGTCGAAGCCCCGTTTCCGGTAGTATTATATCAACATCGGGCAACTTCGAAGTTGACCGTGGAAAAAGAAAAGATGGAATGTGATAAATTTGATGGACCAATGAATGACCAAAAAATAGTTTCCGCTGTACCGAATATACATGTAGTGAGCTCACATGAGCACACAGCTAACCAAATTTCGACCAGCAACAAACCATACAGATGTATTATATGTGATTATCAATGTGGACAATTATCGGACTTTATAACACATTCCAGAAAGCATGCTGGTGTGTCTTCTGAATATCATCTCCATTATCACGAGTTCCTTTACAAGCCTCGTCACATAGACGAGAAGCCATACAAATGTCCACAGTGTGATTATAGTGCAGCTATCAAGAGTAATCTGTCCAAACACATGAGAAGTCACAACAGCGAGAAGCCACACAAATGTTCACAATGTGATTACAGTGCAACATTAAAGAGTCATCTATCCAAACACATGAGAACAAACACCGGGGAAAGGCCATACAAATGTTCACAGTGTGATTACAGTGCAGCTGTAAAGGGTACGCTGTCCAAACACATGAGAACACACAACGGCGAAAAGTCATACAAATGTTCCCAGTGTGATTACAGTGCAGCTGTAAAGCGTCATCTATCCAAACCCATGAGAACACACACCGGGGGAAAGCCATACAAATGTTCATGGTGTGATTACAGTACAGCTGTAAAGAGTACTTTGTCCCGACACATGAGAACTCACACTGGGGAGAAGCTATACAAATGTTCCCTGTGTGATTACCGTGCAACTTTCCAGAGTAATCTGTCCCAACACACACACAACGGCGAGAAGCCACACAAATGTTCACAATGTCATTACAGTGCAGCTTTCAGGAGTAATCTGTCCCAACACATGAGAACGCACACTGGGGAGAGGCCATACAAATGTTCACAGTGTGATTACAGTGCAAAATTAAAGGGTCCTCTATCCAAACACATGAGAACACACACCGGGGAAAGGCCATACAAATGTTCACAGTGTGATTACAGTGCAACTGTGAAGAGTAATCTATCCAAACACATGAGAACACACACCGGGGAAAGGCCATACAAATGTTCACAGTGTGATTACAGTGCAAGATTAACGAGTCAAATATCCAAACACATGACAACACACACCGGGGAAAGGCCATACAAATGTTCAGAGTGTGATTACAGTGCAAAATTAAAGAGTCATCTGTCCCAACACATGAGAACACACAACGGCGAAAAGCCATACAAATGTTTCCGGTGAAAATGACTGTCAGGTTTCCCATCCATTGTCCCCCCCCATTGATTTCTATTCCCTTTGTTGGGGAATCTTTTACATATAATTTACTACTCTGTGGTCCAGCCTTATGATCTTTGTGTATTGGTTAACTTGTTTAATTGCAGCTCAACTAACGATGGTGATATTTCTGTCAGGCTGGAAATGTAGAGTTATTATTCCAAGAGAACTGTTCACTTATATCAATCAGCTAATAGTGCTTTTTCATACCATATCATGCGGAATTGAATTGAGAAATATCACCTCTGTGGTAACTTAGTGTGAAAATCTGGTAAGGGCTGATGGTTCGTGCTTTCCTAATGACAAATTTTCAATCAGTTGCCAGGCCCCATGAATGGTGATGTTTTCTTCGGCAATAATCTGGCAAGAGCAAACCGAAGCCCTGAAGACACCCACATGTTGCCACTGTGATTACTAGTCTGTTCATCAAAGTAAGCTTGACACTGATAAAAAATCTCACAAGAAAGCTGATTAAGGATTGATGACAACCATTGATTTGTGATCTATTTTGTTGTTAGATATTTTATCTTTAAACAGAGATCAATGTTGTTCGTCACTATTTAGCTAAAATATTGCTGAACAGGGCGTTAAAGTTAATTTCTCCCGCGCTCTCATCAGAGACCAAAATATGGACTGAGCTTTTGACTTGCGATTTTTTTTCTGCAAAAGCTACTAAGAAGACCGAGAAATTTATTTGCTGAGAAATAATGTCTGCTCAGATTCTTCGTGGCCGAAAAATGCTTTACTTTGGAAAAACATTGTCTAAGACTAACTTTTCGGATTACACCATTGACAGCGTCATTTCAAAATTACTAATGATGCTTTGCTGCTGAGAGTTTAATGCGAATAGGATAAAGCTGGCTTTTATAGGGTCATGTTATGAAACTTCAGCTCTCAATTTTCCTTAATTCAGGAGCTTTAGTGGTCGCTTCCCTTCCACACTAAGACCAGATAGATTCCCGTCGTTTCGCAAACATGACAGAAGCCTGACAATTACAGGGTTGATTGCACCAGTATGCACATTATTTATTAATCACGTCTTTTTAAACACCCATGACAGTATCACGCACGTGCACTAAGTTTGAAGAAATTACACCAACCGAAACGCGTTGGCGTAGTGATGTTCCATCTGCTCATGGATCAGTCTGTCTCGGCACCGGACCAGTCTTCAGCCAACCTCTGCCAGAGAACTGAATTGTTCTTACAAAAAAAATTACCCGTCTGTTGCACATGAGGAATAATTGAGAAATTCTGATTTCATAAGCAAAACCGAGTAAGATGTAATAGTGATATTCTCCATTAAAGTATGATATACAAGCCATATCATTGAAAGTACACCGGAAATGGAAAATTTCCCAGGTCTCCAGTCTCCAAAATGGCTGAGTGCCATACAGTTCGAGAAGAGCGAGACTAAGAACAAACAAATTATTCATACTGTTACATGTGACATATGAAGATTTTATTTTGTGATTTATAATATTATGCTCATCGAATAAACCAAAGTTCATGATATGTTAGTTACATGGGCATCGGTATGTAAAGATATAGTTGGTTAGATGTTCCTTGGGGTTATCTCCCCTGATCATGTCATGTTTAAATTATCCTGGAGTTATCTCCCTCAACCATCACACATTGGAGGTATATGCAGTCCTATCCAGCACAACCAAAACAACCTGAAATCCTTGGACGATTGAATGGGATAGGTAGAATTCTACTTCAGAGGTATATTTGACTACATGTACTTCAAACAGTAAAGTTGTAACTTCCCAGCTTACTTTTGACCAGAATTATGAAAATAAGTTGAACCTTACTTTGAATGCAATTCGTATATCTTTAGTTATTACAGAACTTAACATCCAAAATGCATTAAGATTCGGGATATACATGTACAATATACGTTAGAGTAGATTAGTTAAATGTAAGCCACCCTGAATTCAGATGTACATGCACAATATACGTTAGAGTAGATTAGTTAAATGTTAGCCACCCTGAATTCAGATGTACATGTACAATATACGTTAGAGCAGATTAGTTAAATGTTAGCCACCCTGAATTCATATATACATGTACAATATACGTTAGAGCAGATTAGTTAAATGTTAGCCACCCTGAATTCAGATATACATGTACAATATACGTTAGAGTAGATTAGTTAAATGTTAGCCACCCTGAATTCATATATACATGTACAATATACGTTAGAGCAGATTAGTTAAATGTTAGCCACCCTGAATTGAGATCTACTTTGGGTTGGGTGAGTGGGACTATTACATCTTACTCGGTTTTGCTTAGGAAATCAGAATTTCATTGCACACACTTCGTGTGCTTACAAAATTCTCAATTTCATATCGCAAAACGTCGTAAGATGTAGTAGTGATATGTTCAAAGTCAACATTTTGGAAGTTGCTGTAATCTTTATCTTAGACCAAATATGGCCTAACATATGGCCATCCAGTCAGCTGGAGCTGTCATGGCCCCAACACATGTGTGGGTATTGTCCATATCTGGGAAAGGAAGATAATCTCCAATTATTAGGACTAGACTGTAGTACTCTGTTAAATCAAGCGTATGGCATTGACTATTCAAATATGCTGAAAGCATAAAGATGAATTTCACGAGCCCTGTTCGGGGCACTCTGGTGAAGACGGACTCCACTGACATCTGTTGAAAACAACACAGAAATAGGCATCCTTAAGGGGTCATCAGATTTTAGCAGTGGGACTGCTAAAATGTCCTAGAATTTTTATGCCTTAATAGAATGTCGGATCTCAGTTGACAACTAGTTAGGGGACCAGGTCCAGGGGACCAGGTCCGGAGGACCTAGGTCCCCTATTGAAATCGTTCGGATTATTCTTATTATTATTCCACATGATTTTGCACTGCAGATATCTCAAGAACGATGCGGTGGATTAAGACCAAACTTACAGGATATGTTCTGGGGGATGAGATCTAATGCATATACTAAGTTGATTCTGATTGGTCAGATCCCTTGGCGGTCATCTTCGATTAGGCTCGAAACCTTCAACGATCTTCTCCTCTGAAACCGCTGAACCGATCGCTATGAAACTTGGTACACATGATCAATGGACAGAGTTCTCCCATATTATGACTTATAAAGTTCATCCGTTAAAAAAGATGGCCGCCATCGACCAGTCAAAATGGTCGGATTTTCAAGTAACGGATTTTGACCGGAAAAGTTATGAAATATATGTTATAGGACAAGGCGATCACGAATATGCACAAATTTTGCTCCTAGGTCACGTGGTTTGGCCGCCATCCTGAATTCTGTGAAAAACTTTGCAAATTTTTCAACGGCTTATTTTCTTGAACCCTGATAGATACGGATTTCTAGGTCACTGCGATATATCGGGAAGGCCATGGTCTGTTGCACTGAAAGCAAATATTTTCGATTGGCTGAATGGTTTGGCGGCCATATTGGATCTTCTCTTCTGAGACCACTGCTCCGATCGTTGTGAAACTTGGTATACATAATCAATGGACAGAGTTCTCCAACATTATGACTTATAAAGTTCATCCGTTAAAAAAGATGGCCACCATCGACCAATCAAAATGGTCGGATTTTCAAGTAACGGATTTTGACCGGAAAAGTTATGAAATATATGTTATTGGAATATTTTGCTCCTAGGTCACGTGGTTTGGCCGCCATCTTGAATTCTGTGAATAACTTTGCCAATTTTTCAACGGCTTATTCTCTTGAACCCTGATAGATACGGATTTCTAGGTCACTGCGATATATCGGGAAGGCCATAGTCTGTTGCACTGAAAGCAAATATATTTGATTGGCTGAATGGTTTGTCGGCCATATTGGGTTTAGCGCCAAACCTTCAACGATCTTCTCTTCTGAAACCGCTGCTCCGATCGTTGTGAAACTTGGTACACATGATCAATGGATTGAGTTCTCTAATTCTTAGAGGTAAAAACTTCATCTGTTAAAAAAGATGGCCACCATCGACCAATCAAAATTGGTGGAATATGAACACACGGATTTTGTGATAAACCTTATCCATATTGCAAGCATCTGTTCTCTGAACCTTGATAGGTACAGATTACTAGGCTGCTGAGATATATTGGGAAGGCTATGGTCTGTTGCACTGTATGCACAATACTGTCGATTAGCTGAACGGTTTGTCGGTCACATTCCGGCATAGGCCTGGATACTAGGCCCTGTGTAGACCTGGTCCCCGGCTCGATGCTGCTTGCAGCTCCAATTATACTTATTCGGGTTATCACTCGTTCTAAACTCCCCCACCGATTTCCAAGTTGCCAAAATTGGCTGTGACAAGAATTTGATTCCGTCCCTAGAATTATGGATTTGTTGAGCTGTACACGCTTAAAACTAAAGTGTTGAAACTTACTCGTAAAGTATTGAAATAACCCTTTAAGTGTGTCCACAGGGACAACACTTAACGAGCAGTCCCTGTGGACACACTTAAAGGGTTATTTCAACACTTTACGAGTAAGTTTCAACAATTTAGTTTTAAGCGTGTATATGGAACTTTATTGACACACAACATCAACGCTATCAGTAGGCTGGTAATGTAGTCATACAAATAACAACAGGGTGTGCATATGTCAGATCACAAACCAAATGGTGGATCTCAAGTAGCAACTGGTGACCATGTCAGGATGATCTCTCGCTCTGATCTGTACCGCCACCCCCCCACCCCCCATAGCTCCCCCCCCCACCGGTTTGTCCACAAAAACAAATGTTCTATGTAGCAAGACTTCTCAGGCCAAAGATTTTATCTGTCGAAGACCGCACAAACTGTGATGTTTGGTGGGTTGTCTGAACCATACATGACAGCAATTATATATGTATAAGGATCAATTGTTGCATCCACAGAACTATTGATATTCTTTATTTAGAATAAATTCACTTTCTCTTGAAGAGTATATAGTAAGCACATCTCCTACGTGAGACACACATCACCTTGCATTTGTTTTGGAAGGCCATGCTGGTGGACTGAAATATGTTTGTAAACTACTCAGGAAATCCGGAGGTATAAACCCTAGATAACTGTGTGACTGTTTCAAAACTCGGAGAAATCTGGAGATATTATCCCTAGATAGCTGCGTGAATGTTTGAAATTCATTAATTGGATTCAATTCAAGTTATGACAGCCAAAACAATATCAATTGGCTTTCCAAGTGCCACAAGTGGCCCAGTTCATTACATACAGTATATGGTATCACAACATATTTATTTGGTCATTGATTTGTACTGACAGTTTTACACAGAGATAAACATTTTAACTGACTAGTACTAGCTATACACACCAGATTTGTTCACATTGGCAATGTTCATTGTTCGACTATAACCAGTGTGTTCAAGACCATTCCAAATGCATAATAGCTCATTTGGCACAAGGAAACAGCAGTCTGAATCAAGTCATCAATAACTGAAAAGGCATGTCTGACTGAACAGGTATCTGGCTGATGCAAACGATTGGTAATTCTCAATTTTCTCAAATAGATCCACAGTAGAGATGGATATAGATATATTCATGCAGTCTGCAAACAGGTTTTGTAAACTGGGAGCAGCTAGGCTTGTTCAGTCTGATGGTTGGCATCAAGCAAATGTCTATTAACTGAAGCTACAGAAATTTAGACCACTTGGCATTTTGTCATTTTACCTATGTGATTTGATCCAAAAGAGATCCACCTAAGGCTAGAAGTTCCCAGGTAATATTGTATAAAAGTTTCGATCCATAGTTTGCAGATTTTGAATTGAAAGAATCCACCCAGATGAGGGCTAATTAGTCTTAATAAAATGAGAATGGTGATTTTCTCACCAATAGTTTCCATGAGCAGAAGTAGACATATATTAAACCATATTGGACCTAGCAAGGACTAATATGGAGCGTTTTACAAAACTCCAGTCTTAGACCGGCTTGCACAATCACATCCATGGTGCCCTCTCGTTTGTAATACTCACATGAACCAAGACTTAAGAGTGGATGGTAAATGTCTGCTTTCATAGTATTACTTGAGAGCTAGGTTTAAATCTAGCATTTCATTGCGAACAAATTATATCGTTTTCAGTCTAAGTTCCCTCTATGTGTTGTATAGTAGCTTAGATTGGCAACAGCACTGACAATATATGTGTCAGCACAATCGATTGGTTTTGTATAAATTTACTCTGGTCGATTTATTGAGGGAATTTCTGAGAACCAAGGATTTGACAGTTATTTCTGTAACTGTTAGCTCTAATGAGCAACGTCATTGGCATCATCTATAGGTTCATTTTATATACTCAATTTGGTGTAATCTATTGCCCCCGGGTTATTCAATATATTATGTTTATATTATCAACGCCCCAGTTTTCGACACCTCATGCTCGAACATACGTCCTTCGTAGGATTCGCAAAGCATTATTATTTAGTCCCCGTCTGATTAAGTTTCGACGTTACGGGACACATATGTTCTCAATGAGAGACGTTTGCTCGTATAGCGAAAACCACGCCACTTTTCTGCGAAGGGGCGCTTAGCCTGCATAGCGTTTGCAATGTCATTAAAACTTGCTTCAAAACCCAAATCCTCGCTGACATCGGGATTTCCCGGTAGAGCAGAAAGTTTTCCCATTCTTGATTTTATCGGACATTATTATCAACCGATGGCTCTAAAATCTCAAGTCACTTGGATTTTTCTGAGCTCATTCAAATATGCCGGAAGCTTCAAAGTTCATTTTGTAACCCCAAATACTCGCTTATAACGGGATTTTCCGGGTCCAAAAGATATTCAGGGAGAAAGATTTCTTTCTTTCTTGACTTTATCAGTCATTTTTGTCAACCGATGGCTCTAAAATCTCAGGATAACCTTGGATTTTTCTGAGCTCATTCGGCGATAGACACTGTACGGCACGAAGCCATTTTGGAGAAGGGAGACCTGGGAAATTTTCCACTTCCGGTTTACTTTCAATGGCTTGTATATCATACTTTAATGGAGAATATCACTATTACATCTTACGGGGTTTTGCAATATGAAATTGAAGGCCAGTGGTAGTTATTTGGAGCATGATATGTGTTCGGTTTAGCTACGAGTTTGATTTTAAATCGGGATCTACTCTAATAGGATGTTGCTCAGATAGATTATTTGGTGTCTGCACCGCTTGCACAAAGCAGACAAAAAGACCAAAAGTATGAAGTCATTTGCCGGGTTGTAGCACTTCAATTAAAATATTTCTTGCCAAAACATAGCAATCTAGACCTACATATGGAATAGATGAAAAACAACTACGTTAACATTGCCACCAATGTAAAATCTTTTAGTGGTCTAAGGCCTCAAACGTGTCCGTTCCTTGAAGGCAAGGGAGACCACTGGCATTATGCCGTTGTTTTCAACATGGCAGTCATTTACGTGAGGCGTGTTCCTACTAACATGCTGGAACACAATCGCATCAGATGGGAAGAATGGTTCTATTTAGAGTACACTTTCTTAAATCTGTTTCAACCAACCCCTGTGTCGACCAACGTAGATATCGCTGGTCCCGGTTTCCACCACCGTTACTTCGTAGTTTTGCACTGGACGGGAACGGGTTTAGCGCGCGAATTCACGACCCACTTGTTGCGGCGAGATTTCTCCGAGTTGTTTGATATTTCACCCGTGCTACGTTCAAGGCCATTACGTAACCCAGAAACTCTGGCTGTGATAGGTAAATTTAGGGTAAGGGGGCGTGGCATTCCTATCACAGCCGAGATCGCACCTAGGTTAAATTTTAGCGATAAAAATTTGACTGGCGAAGAGCAACTTTTCGCTGACGAAAATAACGAAACGGGAGAGAAAAAATATGCCAATTTGATACAGTTTGACCGACCTGAGCTTCTTTCACCATGTACCATCTCTAATGACTGTTTGGGACTCTAAAAGATTAGTGACGACGAAGAAAACACAATAAACGCTCGATTTCGATGTTTACCGCCATTAGCTCAACGAGACTTGACCGCGCGTGCGCACTAGTATCGTGACCTTTCTGATCTGACTATGGTGAAATGGACGAGTCACGTGGTCAGAAAGGTCAATCGCGTTGGAAATCTCGTTTCTCAACGAGACTGAAAATGGCGGCAACTTGACGAGTTAGATGACAAAATTAGAGTTTGGAAGAAGATTTCGTCTAACGGAATGAGTCATTAGTTGATTATCAAAGTTCTGGAGATGCCAAATCATATTATTTATTCGATAAAATGCTTTTCGTGCCTTTGTCTCAATTCCCCACGCCGTGTGCAGTTGAAGATCTCGAGCGACTGACGTCTTATTTATTTTTTTCCTTTTCGGTCTGTATATGTGATTCGGGCTAAAGGGTCAGCAACAACAATAATAAAAAAAAAAAAATAGACCCCTTAGCCGATGTTTTCGGGCTAGGCCATTACGTTGTGAACAGCCATATGGTTCGTTGTAAGTAATATGAAATAGGCAAAGCCTAGAAGCGAACGCAGATAGAAAATCTGCCTTCTCTTCTGGCTTTACCTATTACATATCAAGTTAGAAAATCCAAATGAAATTCCCAATATTATAATTTATACTCTGCGAATGCAGTGGAAAAAACAGATTTGGATGGGAATAATAATAATTTAATTTATTGCACAATACAATTTCAATTCAATTCATTCCTTTACGCCCAAACCACTCTCTGTGATATATGGAGGAAAATACATGGATAACTGCTCGAAACAGCCTTTAAACAAATATACAATTATCAAAGTAAAACACTTAACATGGAGTGTCAAGTAAACTTACAATCAGCATAACCAAGTTTGTAGTTTAGATACTTTGATGTATATGATAATAAATTGATATATTAACGTTGCTGCTGACAGTTCATCTATGAACTCTTTACCTATAGAATAAATATTCACAACTTGCGGAATAAATTATGCAAAAATATTAATTTCCACATATGGTATGATGGCCCTAACATTTTTCCACGGGTACCGTAGGTAGGGTAAACTATATATTTTCAGAAAGGCGAGTTGTCTCACCTTTATTATGGGATATAGAAAATTTCTGGTTTTAGGGTTGTCCAGCGAAGTACACCTATAAAAATAGTTCCAAATTGTTTATTCTTTCTCAGACCAAAATAGTTATCCTTCAGCGATTGACAGGCTTTGTAGGCCTATATATAGTCACTTAACATGTACTTAATCTCAAATCTGTATTAAATAATACTCTATTAATTGTTTTCTTTTGAGATATCAGATTAATACGCACTAAAGTATGGAAGCCTGCTATGGTCACTCTTCCAAAGATTGACCTCAGCTCAGAGAAATGCAGTTCAGGAGGCAACATGTACATGTGTAAAGAGCTGCCCTACCATAGCTCTTGGGGCTGTACATGTATCTATGCTGGGTCTAATTTCTGAAGAATGAAGAGGTCAAGCTAAAACTAGGTCATCACATGGACTGGTGTTAGGAATATATGTACATGTATGTAGTGAAATTAATGAATCAATTGAACTTAAACTTAGAAATAATACTATCTGACATGTCTGAGAACTGAAATATTCTGAGATGGATGCCTTGGCACTTGTGAATCTAATACTTTCATTCAGTGCCAGTACCGGGTGTATGTATAATAGTAGTACCACTACATACGGATCAGCTTGGTATTATGGCCAGTTTTTCGTGTGTTTTTCAGGGTTTTTTTCAAACAAATAGGTACTATTTTGAATTGAAACTCTGGGAAAGAAATCTGCTGCTCAGGAAGCAGCTATATCTCCACTATTGCTACCAGTCAATCAATAGTCTCTGAAAATGATACTCGGGTGAGTCGGGTATGACAATCAGTTAAAAACTATTTTTCCTGTGAGCCATTAATTACAAAATACTAATTTACAAATGGAAGTACAGTGCAATAAAATCTAGATTATGCAAAGAAAATTTCACTTGCGATGGATGGTATCTGGCCCAACCCTCAATCAAGCAATAGCATTTATCTTCTGAACCACCTTTCTATGCCCATGGGCCTAGTTACAATCCTTAAGCCTTGGGGATTCATATAAATAAAAACTTATGATGGAAACCATTCTTGAATTGTTTGGTTTGTTTTTTTTCAAGTCGGGAGAAAAAAAAAACCACGCACAACTTACGAAGTTACATCGCACACACGGGATGGTGACGCCATGCTTGGAAAACCCCTTTCATTTGTTGCGTTTCATGAAGCTATCTATATATTTTTACAATCATTGATGCTTTGGTGATTCGTGTAAATAAAATCTGATGATGGAAACCTTTCTTGAACTTGTTGTCTAGTCAGTAGAAAACAAAAAACACAACACACGACGGCCGCAGCCGCCATTTTTGGAGTTTCCCCACACAATTGTCACATGACATGACGTTATTTGGCGATTCCCGATGTAATAAACTCTAAATCGAGGCTGAAAAGAATGTAGCCAGTGATTCATATATCACGGGACCGTTAAGTGGTCAATTTTTCGCTACGAGGCCGAAACAACCAATCACAGGTGTGTTTAGATAAGGCTATCAAGAAGCCGCTGACAACGGCTTTCCGGTGCAAGTTTAAGAACATGAGCCGCTCACGCTGGATGAGCTTGTCAATCTCACGCTTCATATACAATGCGTTCCAACTGAGAAAATGCAAAAATTTAATTGTCCCTGTGTGATATTCTCTCTCAATTCTCTATTGTTCCGTGATACTGCGCTTATAGACAGGATAAGGCACTCAACATTCTGCTATATTTACAGGTTACATGTAGGGCCTAGCCATGTTGGACTGGGTTTCGTATTGATCTATATCAAGTTATTCACAGTCACAAGCTACTGTTATCACTACTCCTTGATTTTTGCCTGGTCATGTTCATATCTCACAAGTTGTTTGAGTGTTATTGTATCCAGTCCTTAATGGACATGTAAATTGTTTCTATGATACCATAAAGTTGAATTGAATTGAACGACTTGCCGTAGGCAATGAGTTAAGTAACTTTTGGCAGCAATTAATATAAACAATTATGTACATGTATATGTGTGCAACGGCACAATCTATAATTGGTGGAGGAAGTAAAATGGATAACAGTGTTCACTAGAACTTTGGCTAAATACTACTTCAGTTACATTCGGAAAAAAAATGAATAAGAAAAACTTCATGTATAAGGTATATCGTTGATACAGATGGTACATATCAATTTGCATTGTGGCTATAATTAGATTAATAGTTATAAATAGGCAAAATGCTGGTTAGGCTTTACTCTCGTTAAATGTCCTAGGCCAATATTCCACATAAAGATAGCTTTTTTTTACAAACTTAGGTACATATCAATACTAGTTTGTATTGACTGGGATGCCTGTATTGCTCCCTCATGTTTTCACAGAAAGGCCGGCATACAAGTAATGGTTCTCGTCGCCAACTGCATTGATTGTTGTCACCGAGTTCACATAGTCTTTCTTCAAGTATTTTATTACTCCACGCCCGGTATTAATACCGTACGCATCTTTCAAGTTATGACGTTACATCACCTGAGTGACGTCCCTTTGCGCAGCGACAAATTCCTCTGGCGAAACGATAGGGCCAATCCCCTATCCTTTAGCATAGCGGGGTGTAAAGATTACTTAATTCAAGGACTATTTCAGTTGTGAAACATCGAGTTACGCTTTGATGGCCTTGGTAAAGGGGTATTATTGTGAGAGAAATAACATTGCGCTACCCCAAATATTATGGGGGTTCGCCAAATGATGTCGGTACGCAAAGGGAGTTGACTCAGACGAAGTAACGTCATAACTCGAAACATGCGTATTGGAAGTCTATACTCTCTAAAACATCTTGAGTGAAATTCACTCAAGTTTGAGTGGAAATTCATACCACTCAAGTATTTGAGTGAAATATTTCACTCAAGTTTAGTGAAATTTGACTCAAGTAATTGAGTGAATGTTACTTCACTCTAACTTGAGTGATTTTGTCCACCACTTGAGCGATTTATTGACCCAAACTTGAGCGGAATCCACTCAACTAGATAACTTGACATGAAGTCGTGCCTAAAACACATCTAAATCATGACTAAATCCAGGACAGAATCGCATTCCAAAGCGTTCCAATGGCCCTGTGAAACCGGTATCTGTAATGTCGGTGCCTTGATATATTCCCATGTATGGCTAAACTAAGACAATGAAAGAAGCAATTTCCATCACCAGGGATATCAATAATGTTGCACTGAAATGCATCCATTAATTTCAGTTCAGATTGTGTTACGCTTTTTCTGGCATAAGAATGATCCCAAACATTGTTTGGTTGTGTCCATAGTTGTGATCTATTCTAAAAGTATCAATGACAACTGAGAATGAGGAAGAAAATAACCGGATTACAAAAAGTAATTGAAAAAGATAAAATTAAAAATTTTATGTAAGGGGAGTAAATCCAATGTTTTATGTAGAGTTAATTCCCCTCGCTGTAAGTTTCACTTTCGGTTGGAGTTGCAATGCATGTTCAGTTTGAGTGAAATTGAATATTTATAAGCTAAAAGGCAGTACGGGTGTTGCAGCATAAGGCAGTTGAACTACCAATAGTTAAATATTCCTGGGTTATGAAAGTAACGACAGTAGTAAAATAATGTCAACACTTATTTGTGCAGCAAATTTTAACAAACCTCTGCTGAGATCAACCCTTTCTTTGTTGAGCCGAAATATTGGAAAAGTTGCACTTCATGACCGCTGGTGTGTTGACAGTCCGAAGCGTATGACGTTGGTGTTATGAATATTCTTTCTAGCAGACGACAAGACTTTCCTGACTCGTACAAATTCAATTCAATTCAATATTTATTGTACTGAACACCCTAGACAGGGCAGAGTACATGTAGAACACGAAAGAAGCGGCATCAGCTTCGAACAATCAAATGTTCGCCCCGTACAAATGCAGGCAAGGTATGAACTTTATCGTAGACTCGTACCTTGCCATTAACTCGCGCGGAGATCCCGTTTGAGCAAGGGGAAGGTACGAGTCTAAACTTTATGCGCTGATAGGGATTTCACAATGAATACTTGGAGGTTTTATTTGGAGTTATTGTTTAGTTTTGTTTACTGGACTGATTGATTCATAAAGAAATCACGTGTGCGTATGATTTCCAGATTTACAGAGAAAATCGTACCTCCCGTCATGCATCAAATCACAGAATTCAAGATCGAACCCACCATGAAACCGGAAGTTAGTCAATTCGGTAACAACATTTTCGATCGCTAAGGTAGTAAGGGTTCAGGTCTCATTTGGACACACGCTGTATCTAAGAATGCGAACGCTTCGCGTTCGCATATAACTATCTTGAAAAATTCAAAACATTCAAATTTTCATTTACTAGCGTTAAATTTCGCCCATGGGACTAAATATAGAATCTCCTACAGGCCCACACGTGTGCAATATTCCATGCTCTATTGATTTGAAAAAAAAAAATCCAAGTACCCTTCAACTACAGTCTGAAAGTATCTACCGTTTTGCCAGCATGTAATATTGCACACGCGTGGGCCTGTAGGATATTCTATATTTAGTCTCACGGGCGAAATTTAACGGGGTCAAATGTTGGTGTCGCGTGTAATAAACTTGTACCTTGTCCGCTAGTTCGAGGAGACAAGAAACTGACATGGCTGTCACGTTGTTGGCTCTCGATCCGTTTCGTTCTGTGCCGCATTTCGAGTGCAAGTAAGTGTTTGTAACTAATAATATTGATGGCATTCTAAACCGATAGGACCATATGTTACGATAGTGGGGATTTGGGGCGAGTGAATGTAATTTTCTAGTCTGTTTCCGACGGTGTTTATCTGCCTGAATTACACACGGGATATCCCGCGGCATAGCGTTGACAGAAGGGAGACGCTATGAATCTTAGCTAAGTTTTGTGAAGAGGGAAACTAAAAATTCCCGAATCGCGAGTCACTCCTATAGATTTGGGAGTGAATGAAATGTGAAATGTGAAAACGACTTGTGGTTTCATTCCCGTTAATTTGTGTTCCATTCGTTTTCATCCGTTGGGACGTGACCGTGAGTACACTATACAGGAAATTGAGAAGCGGATGTTTTCAGCCCCGCAGCCGGTGCGTCTGGCAGTAGCGGTGCGCCTCCCAGTAGTGCGTCTCGCAGTAATCAAGCAAGGTAACTATGCAGAGTACATGCATGTACTTTTTGCCTCGAAGATATGCCCAAAGGTATATTCATTATATTACAAATTTTGCGTATTTAAACTGCTACAATAATACCTACAAAGCCAGGGGCCTCGGAGCACGTTTGAAAGTGGGGGGCTGAACTCTATATCAGCCATGTTAAATGCTGGACTGGTGCTATAGGACTTATAACATTGCAGTCTCAAAAAGTGGGGGGGGCTGTAGGGGCATCGTAGAAAATTGAATCATTTTTCATAAATTAGCGTGCTGTTGTTTTTTTCTAGTTGCTTATTGTAATTTCTAGGAACATGCAAGTGACAAAGAAGACATGATTAACCGCGAATTATTTTGCCGATAATTTATCCTTGTATTGCTGCAGAGAGAAGTCTCGGAGCGTCTCTCAGTAATTTGGTATATGGAGCATTGTATTGCTGCAGAGGAAAAATATGGATGCGTCTCCCAGTAGTGATTTGTCTATAGCATTGTATTGTTGCAGAGAGAAATCTCTGCGAGTCACCCAGTAGTGCTTTGTGTTGAAACTTGTATTGCTGCAAACAAAAAAAATGGTGCATCTCCCAGTAGTGCCGTATGTAGAGCATTGCATTGCTGCAGACGGAAGTCTCTGTGCATCTGCCTGTAATGCCATGTGTTGAAACTTGTATTGCTGCAGACAAAATAATCGGTGCGTCTCCCAATAGCCAGTACCGTGTTTAGAAACTTGTAGTGCTGTAGACAATACAATATTGCTGTAGACAATACTTTCGGTCAATCTCCCAGTAGTGCCGTATGTGGGGCAGTGCATTGCTGCAGACAAAAAAAAATTGGTGCGTCTCCCAGCAGTGCCGTATGTAGAGCATTGTATTGTTGCAGACGGAAGTCTCGGTGACTCCTGAATCAAGGTCAAAGTTCAATGTGACCTAAAAATCGGGAAATCATTAAAAATAAAAAAAATGTGAGTGGATTCATTAAGGGGAAATGAAGTGTCCAGAAATTAGGGCGAGGTCAAGGTCACTGTGACCCAAAATCAGGAACTGTTAAAAATCATGGTTTTTTTTTGTCTATTGAGAAATTATTTTGTGATGGTTTGTCATGTACCAAAATGTAGGTCAAGGCCCAACGTCAATGTCACGGACTCCCAAAATCATGAAATTAATAAAATCTTATTTTGTGTCCATTGATACATTGAGGGAAGACGATGTATCATGGACCAAAAGTTAGGTCAAGGTCAAAGGTCATGGTCACTGTGACCCCAAAATCAGGAAATCATTAAAAATATGTTTTTTTGCCAGTAAGAGGGACATGATGTGCTACATACCAAAATGTGAGTCAAAGGTCAAGGTCACTGTGATCCCAAATCAGGAAATTATTCAAAGTCACATTTTCATATGCCTGTCGAAGACGAGGTCATGGAATGCGATGTTGTATTCTTTTCATTCATCCATTAACGTGTTGTCCATGTGATATCTCTGGTTTCAAGGTATCTAGTGGTTCCAAACTTTGAGTATACCTGACTCGCATGGCAAAGAGGAGCCATACATTTTGAGATCAATTTGTCGAAGGTCAATGTCACAGTCCGCCAAAACTGAATCAAGTTAAGCTAACTTTATGTGTTAGGTTGAAATATTCAGTTCTCATCCCTACATGTAGTTTGTCCTGTGGAGTTGAATCCCATGATTGAAATAGCTACATTTAAACTGTTGTGAAATAAAAGCCATACATTTAGTAATTTAACGGAGGAGATCTTAACGGGGGAGGTCAACTAGTTTAAGAGTTAAGCTCACTTTAGTTTTATCATTCAATATAAATATATTGTGATATATGTTACATTCTCAGAAACACAAAAATTGTAACCTGCAGATTCACATGCCCATAGAGGGAAGCATGTAACCAGGTTAGGGCAATTCCATAGAGGGAAGCATGTAACCAGGTTAAGGCAATCCCATAGAGGGAAGCATGTAACCAGGTTAGGGCAATCCCATAGAGGGAAGCATGTAACCAGGTTAGGGCAATCCCAAAGAGGGAAGCATGTAATCAGGTTAGGGCAATCCCATAGAGGGAAGCATGTAACCAGGTTAAGGCAATCCCATAGAGGGAAGCATGTAACCAGGTTAGGGCAATCCCATAGAGGGAAGCGTGTAACCAGGTTAGGGCAATCCCATAGAGGAAAGCATGTAACCAGGTTAGGGCAAGCATGTAACCAGGTTAGGGCAATCCCATAGAGGGAAGCATGTAACCAGGTTAGGGCAATCCCATAGAGGAAAGCATGTAACCAGGTTAGGGCAAGCATGTAACCAGGTTAGGGCAATCCCATAGAGGGAAGCATGTAACCAGGTTAGAGCAATCCCATAGAGGGAAGCATGTAACCAGGTTAGGGCAATCCCATAGAGGGAAGCATGTAACCAGGTTAGGGCAATCCCATAGAGGAAAGCATGTAACCAGGTTAGGGCAAGCATGTAACCAGGTTAGGGCAATCCCATAGAGGGAAGCATGTAACCAGGTTAGGGCAATCCCATAGAGGAAAGCATGTAACCAGGTTTGGGCAAGCATGTAATCAGGTTAGGGCAATCCAAAGAGGGAAGCATGTAACCAGGTTAGGGCAATCCCATAGAGGGAAGCATGTAACCAGGTTAGGGCAATCCCATAGAGAGAAGCATGTAACCAGGTTAGGGCAAGCATGTAACCAGGTTAGGGCAATCCAATAGAGGGAAGCATGTAACCAGGTTAGGACAATCCCATAGAGGGAAGCATGTAACCAGGTTAGGGCAATCCCATAGAGGGAAGCATATAACCAAGTTAGGGCAATCCCATAGAGGGAAGCATGTAACCAGGTTAGGGCAGTCCCATAGAGGGAAGCATGTAACCAGGTTAGGACAATCCCATAGAGGGAAGCATGTAACCAGGTTAGGGCAATCCCATCGAGGGAAGCATGTAACCAGGTTAGGGCAATCCCATAGAGGGAAGCATGTAACCAGGTTAGGGCAATCCCATAGAGGGAAGCATGTAACCAGGTTAGGGCAATCTCATAGAGGGAAGCATGTAACCAGGTTAGGGCAATCCCATAGAGGGAAGCATGTAACCAGGTTAGGGCAATCCCATAGAGGGAAGCATGTAACTAGGTTAGGGCAATCCCATAGAGGGAAGCATGTAACCAGGTTAGAGCAGTCCCATAGAGGGAAGCATGTAACCAGGTTAGGGCAGTCCCATAGAGGGAAGCATGTAACCAGGTCAGAGCAGTCCCACAGAGGGAAGCATGTAACCAGGTCAGGGCAGTCCCATAGAGGGAAGCATGTAACCAGGTTAGGGCAGTCCCACAGAGGGAAGCATGTAACCAGGTTAGGGCAGTCCCGCTCTCTAAAATGAAGGTGAAAGAGGTCATTTTTGCTGAATAAATCAGTTCACATAATGAATCCAGCAAAATTCTTCTGAGGCGCATACAGACATATATGGTAGCAAATAAATAAATTGTCATCTATCTAATTGGCATAATAAAAAGACAAACATCTATCGCGCTGTTTAAACAACATTGCCTGTTTTTTTCAAATGGAAAATAAATTTTAGGACATGAAAAAATAGATAAATTAATACGCCTGAAGTTTTTAGGCATTGTTTAATAAAGAATTAAAAGTTTTTATGCCCCCCCCCCCAAACTTTCTGCACAATCTCCAGAACGGCAAAAAATGAAGAGATGAAACTCTGTGACTTTATAGTTTATCTTATTGGGGTCATTTTGAGCCTATTTGTATAACTCCCCGAGCAGAGGATCATGAGTAAATTCAAGATGGCGGCCACGTGGGGTACCAGAAAAGTGATGTTTTTGTCATATTTCTTAAAAATTTCTGCTTTTCCGCGATGAAAAGTGGGCAAAAACTATTTTATTTCATATCACATTAATATTTGCTAATTTTTCATGCAGTGTTTGTGGAGAAATTGCAAAAATATAAAATTTGGAAAATCTGACCATAAAATCGACCAAAATATGCCGTTTTTTCAAATGACGTCAGTGTGACGTCATCAAAGGGGCCATCTTGGATTTTTTTTTTTACATTTTCTGGTAGAGCTTGACCCAAGGGTATAGTGTAATAAGTTTCAGCCCCTTAGTTCAAGGGGCAAGAAAAATAATTAGGGGGGCCATTCCCCCCCCCCACCCAGGACTGGACAGGTCCTAAAAAGCCCAGGCCAGATAGGGTTAAAATATATGGGATCGAATAAGCGATCTCTTCCCGATCTGTGGTCGGTAGCTCAGTCGGTGGAGCAGTAGGGCGTGTTACCCTTAGGTCGTGACCCGTGATCCTCACCCGAGCCAGTTAATTTTTCACTGGTTCAAAATCTTACAGTGTAGGTAAATTTATTCATAAGATATAAATTTGATTGTCATGACTGTGGAAAATAAGCCTGTTAAACTTGACTTGAAAATCGTCTCATTTCCCTGCTAATTCAACATGTTCAATGATACACAAATGATGCAATATACCATAATAGTATGCTGACCCATCTATTTGTTTCATTGTTCCTCTCATCTTAGCCTGATAAGTGATTATTATAAAGCATATTTTCACTGTTAATAATGATAGTATGTGATCTGCGAATGTGTATACGACTCCTATTCATTATAATGAGCCAAATTATGTTCTTGTTCGTTCAATCAACGAAAATCATTTTATTTTATGCGGTAGTCTCATCGGTCAAGCCGACAGAGAAGACAGTATTTTCAAAGTTTACAATACCCGCTACCTGGAACATGGCAAACAATGTATGCCAGGAAATAGGTGGGAAACTTATCAAGATTGACTCTGAAGCTAAAAACGCCATCGTACAATACTTCGATGCACAGGAACCGTGGAAATCTAAAACGTGAGTAAATTAGACATCCCAAATTCCTGCAACAAATGTGATTATTGGCATTATCTTTGTGGCCTATTCGTCATGTAAGGAAAACACAATAACTGACTGCATGTAGGGAACCATGTTAAACCTGGAAAAGCTACCTACAAGCTGTACTGCATACGGTGTTCCCGGTTTGAAGATCCTTACTGACGAACTTCCCACTTTTGTTGGTGTTCATTCCAACATTGCCAGAATGTGGCTTTAATAGATTGTATTTGTAATATTTGTACAAAGTAAAAAGAAATTGAATGCAGGAATATCATTTCCTGCTGTGGTTAGTGACGTAGTATTTACAGAAATAACATTTCTTCCCATCTGGAAAGGAGTACAGAATGTACCTTGATATCACACTTAACCAGTTTACATATTACGGACTTGTCACTATACCTTCAATTCGTTTCCAGAAACTATATACAGATTTTCTCAACAGTTTTCCGAATGAGGGAACTCCGTTAATCACGAACATAAAACTAGCACTGCAATCTCATCTGTAATTTAAAAACCATCTAAACGAATTGTTGTACATCACTCGCAGACTGTTGAAGAATTTGTTAGCATATGTACACCAAAGTTGACAACAATAGATATTACAACAATAGGAGCGAAGAAATGCTTTCTTTACCTCATTTGTATAGACATGGAACTTTCTCACGAGAGATGTCGGAAAGATCGTGAGAAATGACATGACCAAGGTAGGTATGAGATTCAACATAGTGTGAAAAGATACCACATAATCTCACTAGAGGCGGAGTAAAATCATTGCATCGTTTAGGTTTGAAAATCATACATGCAGATTTCTTGGTGTTTAAGAGCATATCGTGAGAAGATGAGTACCGGTACGCATCACAACGATTCAGAAACATTTGTAACGCTTTAGCTGAAGGGCACATAAGGCACGTATCATCGGCATATATAAGATGATTAACAAACATACATTGTAGCAGCTGGTATTAAGCTTAGTCAAATTTTGCCTAACAAGCTCTTGCCAATTCCACCATGGCAGTCAGCTCAACCAGAAGTAGATATTTCTCTAACGAAATATAAAAAGGCAGACACGAGCCAGCTCTTGTAAACACAAACATTTGGTCTACTGAGAGAGAAATACAGATCGCATCAGGATATTTATACGGATGGTTCTAAAGATGGTAAGAGAGTAGCATGTGCTACTATCTTTAGTTTCAAAACTAAAACCTATCGACTACCAGGTAAATGTTCAAGGTTTGCAGAAGCAAAAGCTATATTGTTGGCTGTAGAAGGTACATGTATTGGGTCCAGTAAAGGAAAACATGTTATATTCCGAGATTCACTGTCATGACTCCAAGCGATTAAAAGTGGAACTTCGACTCATCCCACTATCTTGAGTATTCTTCAACTACGTGACTGTAGATTTGATCAACAGACTGATATTGTGTTTTGTTGCCTAGTCACGTTGGCATCAAAGGTAATACTGAGGCTGATAGGATGGCTAAGGCAGCCCTAGATGATGAGGTTGATCCTGTTGGAATAGCGATTTCAGACCTTCTATCTTTACTTATGTGAGACGGCTGTTTCAATCTTTATGGGATGCTATGAGTAATAACAAACTTCATGAGTTCAAAAAAAATGCAGGCTACACTCATCTGAACAGCCAGAAACGTTTCGATCAAACCATGATCGCGATGTAGAATCGGCCATACACGATTAACTCACGAACATTTACTGAAAAAAGAGCCAGTCCCAAGGTGTATTCCAAGCCATGAAGATCTCACGGTGAAACATATTCTTATCGAATGCATAGATTTTATGCTATTTTATATTTGATCGTCGCTATATAGCTGGAATATTGCTGAACGCGACATTAAACATCAATTCTCTCTCTCTCCCCTGATTAACAAACAGACCACCAATATCATGCATATAGATAGAGAGAAAAACGACAATATACCACCCTGTCTAACACCATTAAGCACACTGTGAAATTCTGAGCACACAGAGCTCCATTGAACAGTAAACCTTTGTACGCATCGCCAAACATATAATATATTAACGTGTTTAAAACATTTATACAGGTTGATGACATCTTCTCGATGCTTTTCGCTGTGGGGGGAGGGGGCCGCATGTAAATGAGCGTTGCTGGCGTTACTCAGCGAGAGAAAAAATATACGAATGGATATAATTTATATTTCTGCGTTTCCAAAGAGGTGCGATTGATCGAGTAAGAACAAATCGATTAAGATGCGAAATGAAATGATGCAATGATTACTCAAACTAATTGGTGAATAATTACTATTACTGGATATATTAGTGAATAATTACTATTACTGGATATATTAGTGAATAATTACTATTACTGGATATATTAGTGAATAATTACTATTACTGGATATATTAGTGAACAATGAGATCTGACAATGAATGTTATCTTGATTGTAGAGTTTGGTACTACTGGATTGGTTTGTTTGACCAAGACATTCCTAATGGACGCCACCGTTGGTCCGGTGACTGTACTGGGACTGACGGGTGGAGTAATTGGTACGATCCGACAGGTCAACCAGACAATCTTCGCGCCGAGCACTGTGTAACTAGGCAGGCAGGATCATGGTTTAGTTCGCTGTGCAGTTTCTCAAATCAATTCATCTGTGAGAGTGTTACACCAGGTTTGTGGATCATCCATATTATATATCTCTAGTCGTATTGGCATTTTCGCACATTTGTATGGGTTGTAAATTTCTTTCTCTATTTCCTGTGTATTCTTATGTGGCATCTGCCTACTATTAATTTCGTTACTTGTTATGTATTAGCGTTAAAAATCGGCAAAAATCCAGAAAATTCACAATGCATAAATCCACCTGGCATGTCAATATTTACCTTGTGGGACATTACCAGTGGAAATCTTGACAGATGTTGACCATGGAAATTTCAAATTACCGCCACAGACAGGTGATTGGTGCTACAGAATGTCATTCAATTTGTAAACAGGGAGCCTTCTCACCCTTCACTGATCATGTCTTCATCCACCACGCTTTTTCCAAAGTGGCCCAAATCAACACCAGGAAGTACAGTTTGAAGACTCATCTGCAAGTTGAAATGTCGAATGAATCAGAAATGCTGAAAAATCGCAGCTCATAAAATCCATAAATATCTGCTTTTCAAATTTCTAAATAATGTAGGTCGTGGCTACTGACCCAGAAGTGATTAATTGTAGTCTGATGCCTTATGTGGGAATGAATGTTGACCGTCTCCGCAGCCCAGGTTCATCATATCCGATACACCCCATCACATGTGTGTGGGGGGAGGGGGAGATATATTACAAATGAATGAATACGTTGCAGCTGTCGCCTCATCGTAGAATATAGTTACCGCGTAGCGAACACAATGGCTGCAATTTTCAATTTGAGATTCAAAAGAATCAGTCTTACAGAGCCTAAGATACATTCAATATCGTCATTGATTCCGGCTAACGGATAAATAATTCTTTGTTCCAAATTGCACCTATTCGATCGATATAGAATATCTGCTAATAGGTGCGTCCATAGTCTCGTCTCACTGTTAGCATGATTTGTATATTTTTTTAAATATTCATCATTTTTTGTCGTGTTCATATGTGGGAATAAAACATTGTGGGATCAGATAGCATTATATCGCTATGGAAATCATCTCAGCTAAACATATCTCTCTTGTAAGCTGAATCATTCCTGATATCATTATCCGACATAGATTAACATATGTGAGTACAAAATAAGATGGAAAGATAGGATATGCAGGAATGAACATATCTGCGAACGTTATCAACGAAGTTTGTGGACCTATCAATAGTGGCTATATGCCCACTGGTTTTATTTATTTTTTTTAGATTTGCGTTTTGTGCGATTGTTTTGTATTCCTTAATCAATACGTTTCTACAGGTAGTCATGTATAGAATACGAACATTCAATTCTGAAGCATTGTATCTCTCCAATTGAAATATTTATGAACTGAAACTTCAACGCTGCTCATGTATTTGCCTATGAACACTAATTGTGCTCATTATACATTCATTACTCATTATTCGTTAGGGTTGGGGGGGGGGGGGTCTAAATCCTGTAAACGATTGAGTGACCGACTTTCACCTATGGATACATGCATGTATCTTCGAATTCAGGACGTTTATTTGCCCTGGGACAGTTCACAGGGGCTCGTTACCGTTGTTTAATTTCACCGTTGGTTATGGAGGGATGCCATGAGGTTTGCACAACTTTATTCCGCCATTAATGTCTTCTTTTGAATCTCCACGTTTGAGACATTTGGATCAAATAACATTCAAGGCGTAAGCTTTTGCCAGAACTCGTCGAGTTTCCCAGGCCCTTATAAATGTTCCCGTACTGAGTTTTCTTCGTATCTAGACCAGTGCCACAGGCGCTTGTTGTAGGTCCGTTATTAAGTATGATATTTAGGAGGGGAGTATAGATATATGTTAATATCATAATTAATAACGGACCTACAACAAGCACCTGTGGCCAGTTCTGGTGAAAATGTTTGTTCACAGCCTCGTGTGTATGGAAGGCCAAATGTCCAAATAATCAGAAACTCACAGTTACTGAATCGAAAACCTAAGTTTTCAAACAGAAAACTTAAGTTGTCAAAGAGAAAACCATGGTTTTCGAATCGAAAACTTAAGTTCTACCACATAACCCCGAGTTTCTCTTTTCCTAACCTCGAGTTTCTATTTCTCAACACCGAAAATCACAGTTGTCACTAGAAAACTTTAGTTATCAAACCGAAAACCTAGGTTTTCGAATTGATAACTTAAGTTTACGATCGAAAACCTAGCTTATCCAGCAGATAACCCCGAGTTTCTCTTTCAATTTCGAGTTTCTCTTTTATTTTTGGACATTCGTATCGATAACTTAGGTTTCGAATTTGCGATTGTCGTAAAGTGAAACTCGACTAACTTCGAGTTTCGACATCCGGGTACTATGGGTTTCGCCCCCTTTCCCGCATGCTGAATGATTAAAATGTCTGACAGAACCACAAATCAACATTTATTCAACAAAAGGATAACTGAGATTATTTATTCAATGTATAGACTATCCTGTATGTCCGAGCCTAGTTTATACAAGCATTATCAGACTGGGTATTGATACATAGAACTAGTCCTTTAATCAGTTTAATAGCTATATATATATGCTGCAGACTGAATTGGGGGAAATAATCTAGTTGAAATTCAGCTATCCGGTCAAGCTGACTGACCGACATAAGACAGGTCAATGTAATTCAGACCAGCAAAGCACATTAAGTGATACGTAGATAGCTACTTTGGCAAATACTTCAGTGACACACAAGCTGTCTCTGGGTCAACAGCGATTACTACAGGCATGCCATAAATGTTATATCTGTGTGAGCAGTTTGATTCCTTATAATTAATTTCGTCACGTGGTTCTCTCTGCATTTCTGATTAGTCAACAATCAGAAAAGGCACCAAACCCAAAGTACCCGGATATCGAAACTCTAAGTTAGAAAGTCGAGTTTCACTTAACGACAACCATCATTTCGAAAACCTAGGTTATCGATTAGAAAGTGTCCAATAAAAAAGAAACTCGGGGTTGTCTGATAAGATAACTTAGGCTTTCGACCGTGAACTTAAGTTCTCAATTCAAAAACCTAGGTTTTCGGATCGATAACTTAAGTTTTCTAATCACAACTGTGATTTTCGGTGTTGAGGAATAGAAACTCGAAGTTAAGGAAAGAGAAACTCGGGATTGTGTGGTAGATAAAACCGTAAACCTAGAAGTTTTCGATTCGAAAACCATGGTTTTCTGTTTGATAACTTAAGTTTTCTGTTTGAAAACTTAGGTTTTCGATTCAATAACTGTGAGTTTCTGATTATTTAGACATTTGGCCTTCCATACGTGTGCACATTCTACAATCTGATTAGGTTGTCCAAATATACATCACTAAAATGTAGTGTATATTTACGATAGTTTGATATATTTTGATAGAGTCAAAGGTACCGAAAACTGAGGCCAAATTTATAATTTACGTTCTTCAATTAAATGTGCACACTGACAAGCCTAATGATATTCACTGTATTAGAAATGTCATTGTTTCAGGTGGCTGTACATATGACGACCATGCAGGTTCGTCGTTTTCTCATTCATCTGAGCGTACCACTGTACAGTTATCAGAAACGACCTTGACCTTGAGTGCTTGTCAGGAGAGATGTACCTCGGAAAAACCTGACATCAACGGACACGAATGTTGGGCCGTCGTGCACACCACAACAGATTGTACTCTGATATTCTCCTTTTCGCCGGTCACTATGATGGACCCTGCTGCCCGTCTAGATGTAGGCAACGAAGAATACACAGCCCCAAATCGTGTATGCTACGAAGGTAATGTACCTGTGAATTAAATCTCAGACAGTGACAATCTGTAACTACCACTCTGTCAATATTGTTGGGCTCATTAAAGTTTTCCTCTGGTACTTGAGAAATGTTCGCCTCATTTTTTTATATTTTTTTTTTTACTGAAAACCAAACACCAATAACTTGTCAAACGTTGATGGACTAAATCCTGATCAATAGCTGTGGCAACATCACCGCTGTTTATCACCCTAATCCGGAGGTGAGAGGCGGTTAATACATAGTCCAGTATAACGTGACACTAGGCTTTCCTTTCTAATATGTTGTTGTTTACTGACAAGCCGACGTGACTACCAGGCTTGTCAGTAAACAACAGCATATTAGAAAAGAAAAGAAAAGAAAGCCTGGTGTCATGTTATACTGGACTAGTTAATACAGTGATTGAGTATCGGACTGTGGTGTCTCTATAATCTCCCGTACAAATCGCAGGACTTCAAGTCTTCTGATTGTCTGCCATTCTAACAATCCCAAAAACAGGATGATTGATTATACTTGTATGTCCCGGGGAGAAAACAAATTGGCTAACAATTGGGCGGATAACCTTCTGATTTCAGGACGTGTATATTGTATCGCACTGAATATATATATGGTTATGTATAGACATGATTATCAGAAGACATTGTAGGACTGTGTACATCTGTTACATACATGTACAGCATGGTAATGGCACTTGTAGTTTTGAGAATATCATCATGGTTGATTGCATTATGTTTCTTACCGCTGTTGGCATAAGGGGGACATATCTAATACGAGGCAAGGGCACCTTTATGGAGGGGAAGAGTTTGGGGTGGCGTTGGGTGCGCGTCTAAGATACCAAGGCTATGTCTAATAACTCTACGTATTCCAGTCTGAAAGTGGCGTGAGGCTTCTCAGTGGAGTGATATGGTTGCTTTTTAGTCGCCAGACTTTCCCCATGTGTTACATATTTCTCCAATCTACTTTTCTTCTTCTACGACTCCAATCACCTTTAAAGAAGAATGACCAGAGCGGTAGTTAGTAATTGTCGTCATAAGTACCATAATGTAACTTAGAGCAACAAACTTTAAACACTTGGTATCAAACTTCGAAACTTGTCTACGGCGCTGCACCACAAGTAGTAAATATGTGGGATCACGTTGTAGACGCGTGGTCCCTGTCGCTTGTTGTAACTTATCCTTTGTCAAACTTGTAATTATTCACAAATATGGTTTCTCTCTTGTGCAGCTACTGTCAAGTCCTGCGTTTTACAAGCTCATCTGATTGACAAAAGTGACGTCGACACTCCGACGAACACCTGTTTCCCGTATGGAAATTCATCTAAAGCGACCACCTCACCATGTTCAGAAACCTCGACATTATCTCTAGCTAAGTCCTCCACTACTTCTGAACAATCCAGCTCGGTCACAACAACCGAAGAAGGTGAGAAGTGAACTGATCATACTTAGAGATAACGGTAATTCAGAACACGTGTGATTGTCTCGTTCTCCCTTAAAGGTGAAATGCAAAGGTTTTTAAATTCTCCGTTTTACATTTAATAAAGGTTGAATGATGATAGAAATACCAGTATATCTACTTCACTCGGATTAAATTGAATTATCTGGTCTGCTAGAATCTTTTTAAAAGTTGGTACCCCTAGCCCAGCTGAATTCAGATTTGCAAAATTGTGACATCACGTCAGACCAGCCGACCGGAGACTGAACGCTACAAGTATTGGCGACCGGCCAGGTGGTCTGATGTGATGTCAAAAATTAGCGTCACACAAGGGCAGATAAGCGATGCTGATTTCATTTCTGAAATCGGTCGGGCTTGAGATATCAACTTCGAAGCACTGTTAAAATCCTACTAGTAGACAAAACACTTCAAATAAAATCAAATGAAGTAGATAGGCTGATATTTCAATCACTGAAAGGCCCATGAACATGACGAAGAAAATAAAAAGGAAAATATGAAAACCTTTGCATTTCCCCTTTAATGTTACATGGTCATGAAGGGGCAGGGAGACAATGAGTATGGTTCCGAAGCAGCAGCACCCGTTTTTCTTGGGCAGATCGTGCGAATACACGTCAAGTTTTGACTACAGTTTTAGAAACAAGCTCTGTAAGCGAACGCTTCCCGATAACGTCGGTGATTTCAACTCAACCTCTTCGTATCATGTTTATGTATGATGTGAGATCTAGAACCAGGACGTTTAGGTGGTATACATGTTCTGCCTGCGTAATGAACCCTTACATGAAGTATCGCCCCATTCCGGTCGGATCAGATCTCGTGCGGGACCGGACTCAGTAACCGTGCATGTTATAACAATGTTGCCTGTATACCGAAAATTGTGACTATCAACTGTACTCAAACATCTCATAATGAAAGAACACAAATGTCTAATTTATTTGCCCCTTTTCCGCCTTATCCAGTCACTACCGCGCAACTAGCCACAACAACAACGCCTGCTCAATTCAGTCCCGAGATAACAACAGGCGATTTGCATACCACCGGACCGGAATCTACCAGTGAAGCAGGTATTATTTTTGTTATTATCGAAACAGACATAATCAGAAAGCATAACACCAAAATAAAATATGAAATGAAATCTCGAGCCAACAACAAAATTAAAGCTTAAAGCTTGTATTCTACTAGCAAATAATGAAATAGTTTCTCTGCTTGCGAAAGGTTTGCAAATTGCAATAACTTAATAAAGGGCAGAGATGTCTTCTCGTCGACGAAATATGTGTTCCTGGTAAATTTGTCTGCTACAGGATCAGTCTGATGTATACATGTAATCATGGTAACGTATGTGATATCTTTCTCTACTATGATATCATTCAGATGTATGTATATATATATGGCGAAAAGAAACGAGGGCATCCTTATTCCCTCGAACCAAAGGGCAGGAGGCGCTAACTCCCACCACAACCGCGTTAGAGAGAATGTGAATGCGCTTTTACTACTACTGTGATTGATACATGCGTTATTGGCTTGCCTTTCTTTGTTTAATTTAAATACCGCTAATAATTTTAACACTCAAATTTAACACAGAATCGTATCTTGTTCTCTTTTTCCGCCCTATGTAGTAACGACCATTGAACAAACAGGAACATCGCTGGAGTCTACCGAAAGCGGCACCAGTAATAAGGATGGCTCAAATTCCCTCTCACCAACTGCGGAGTCAAACCCGCCATCTACCGAAAGCGGCACAACGGATGATCCCAGTTCATCAACACCAACCGACGACTCAAAATCGCCATCCTCTTCCCCGGAAATAGATGAAGCCGGAACAACCGCGAAACAGGGTGTGCAGTCTACTGAAGACTCAGGTAATATTTTCCCTGCGAATACGAAACAGAAAATGTACCATCGAAATAATACATAGAAGTCAGCGGCTTTGGGATCGGCGTTTCCACATCTTCATGTTTGCCCAGTGAGAGACTGTCCGACGTGTCCTTACCGGGTTTGGAAATACTCACAGGGATATCTGCGCTCACATATAATGCTGGGAACTGCTGAGTACATTGGTTGATTTCTAATTTGCAGACTTTCTTCATAAAGGCGAGAAGAAGATTGGTATTGCTGTTTGTATTGAAGGGTAGTCAAATATGGCGACGGCCGCCATCTTGTTTTTCTCATATTTTCACACTGAATATTTTTTTGTCTGCGTATATTTTGGTCGGTTATATTGATCGTGATTGATTTCAAATTTGGGGAGTGACTTCATTTAGGCGAGCAAATGATCGGTAGTCTCTTCACTTAAAACGACTCTTCAAATATGGACGCTGTTGCCATGTTACAGGCGTTTAAAATGCTAGATGTATTCCAATTTACGTTTCTGTTGCTAACTATCATCGGCCATAAGTGAAAGGCTACAGCTTATACACTGGACTTGTTATTTGTACTTTGAAATACAAACGCATGAAAATTGCCTTTTCCCGCTCACTACAGCTGAACTGACTGGTCTAAATGAATGGTCTTCTGAACATTTCATGTTTTTTTTCTTTTAATAATATTAAAATGGTTTCTTTGTAATAGCAGTTAAATTTTCCTTAGATACCGTATTCAAGACGTAAATATTTAACGATCCCTGCATATGAGCCAATAATTCCCCATCTACATGTAATATGATGAAGCTTATTTAATACCAATTAAATGTTGCAGAACACCTTATATATCATATGGCACAGCCTTTCATTTGTTCCTTTCAACGGTAATTTTTATGGGGATTCATTGAGTATATTTCAAGATATTTTAACGTTTTTTTATGCGATAGTGTCAAATTAATTTTTCCACCTGTACATCTAAATGGTATTATATATTTACTTCTGTAACAGCTACTGTGCAAGAATCCGCCCCAACTACGCCCAAAGGAAAGAAGAAAGTGAAGAAGCCAAAAAAGCAGAAACCGAAGGCCAAACCATATAGACCACCACCAGTTATGATCAACGGTATGATTATTCCCCATATAATACAGCGTAAAACTCATACGGTAAAGCCCAACGCACACAGCGAACATTTTGTCTCTAGCGCCACAAGTAAACGTAGCCTGGGTTTCAATCCTTTGTCACATGGACATCGCTCGCCAGTTGATTGGTCATTGTACACAGACGGCAAAAACTTGTTCCAGGGCAAAACATGTTTGCAAATATCAAACAAGTTTGATCTCACGAATATATGTTTTCTGTTTTTGTACCCCACACACAGCTGACAGAAATAGTTCAGAACACTATTTTTGTTCTAATACAAATAAAAATGTTCGCTGTATGCGTCTAGGATATGTCATCCCACACACGTGCTGTGGGTCAGTCAATTCGCTTGACCCGTGCTGCAAGCATGACCAACATTCAACAACTTGATGTGTCGTTGATATTTTTGATAAAATACCGATTAAAATAAAGATTTAAATTATATGGGAAAAGGACCACAATTGTGTATGGTTGCAAGAGGATGCCTAGAGAAGCAAAATACTCTCGGCGGCTCGGTTGGGATGTATTTTCCTTCCCTCGTGTGGGAAATTTCATACCATGATCAAGTTATATGGGATTCTCTTACACCCAAACACAATTGTGACAAATCACCATCAATTCTGGCGGATGTCATGAGGTATCCAATGGAGAAGCGCATGTAATAGGAACCCTAGAATTGTCTACACATCTTCATTGGTCAAACGGAGTCACGTGCTTACAAGATCGAATAATTACATTATAGCAAGTTACAGCAGTAATTTACACCATTTCAATCTGATTTCAGTCTGACTAATCATGGTGAACATTGCGCTCACAGAGTAGATATAATTCGTACAATTTTGGATGGTTTAGACATTCCATTGTCTGCTGCATTGAGTCTGGATGGTCATCTGGTATAGGTCCATGGTGATACTATTCGACAAGTGAAATTATCAGTACATCAAGTTATTTACTTGTCGCTGGTAGTGATGTTAAAGCTGGAATATTTTGTTTTCTATTTTAGGAAAACCGGAATGCACGAGGTTCCGTCCAGTCCATGTTAGATTGTCCGCTGTTCATCTCAGAGCTTACGACGTTCCCAATAAACCACGTTGTCTGGTGTCCTGCATAAGGCATCCGTACTGTAAATCGTTCAACATAAAGGGCACCAAGAGAGACACATCCCTGCAATGTGAATTAATGAGCGCAGAGCGAGAAGACAGTCCAAAGCGGTTAATGGATAAACGGATGGGATGGGTTTATTATAGAGAACCGTAGGGGTCTGTCTCATTTATGTCCAGCTGTTATATCCAGTACACACTGTTGATATCCGTGCTATATTTGTATTCTCATATCTCACATTAATACGTTCTTACAGCCTACCGAATATCATCTCACAACTTGCACTGTATTATCATGTCTCACATTAATACATTCTCACAGCCTACCGAATATCATCTTACAACTTCTCATATATCACATTAATACTTTTTCACAGCCTACCGAATATCATGGCACAACTTACACTGTATTCTCATATCTCACATTAATATGTTCTCAAACCCTACGGGAAATATCCTCCAACTTACACTGTATTCTCATATCTCACTTTAATACGTTCTCACAGCCTACCGAATATCATCTCCCAACTTTAACACTGTATTCTCATATCTCACATTAATATGTTCTCAAAGCCTATGGAATATAATCTCCCAACTTACACTGTATTCTCATATCTCACATTAATACGTTCTCACAGCCTACCGAATATCATCTCACAACTTAGTTTTCTCATATCTCACTATAATACGTTCTCACAGCCTACCGAATATCATCTCACAACTTACACTGTATTCTCATGTCTCACTTTAATATGTTCTCACAGCCTGCCGAATATCATCTCACAACTTACACTGTATTCTCATATCTCACATTAATACGTTCTCACAGCCTACCGAATATCATCTCACAACTTAGTTTTCTCATATCTCACTATAATACGTTCTCACAGCCTACCGAATATCATCTCACAACTTACACTGTATTCTCATGTCTCACTTTAATATGTTCTCACAGCCTGCCGAATATCATCTCACAACTTACACTGTATTCTCATATCTCACATTAATACGTTCTCACAGCCTACCGAATATCATCTCACAACTTACACTGTATTCTCATGTCTCACATTAATATGTTCTCAAAGCCTATGGAATATAATCTCCCAACTTACACTGTATTCTCATATCTCACATTAATACGTTCTCACAGCCTACCGAATATCATCTCACAACTTAGTTTTCTCATATCTCACTTTAATACGTTCTCACAGCCTACGCAATATCATCTCACAACTTACACTGTATTCTCATGTCTCACTTTAATATGTTCTCACAGCCTGCCGAATATCATCTCACAACTTACACTGTATTCTCATATCTCACATTAATACGTTCTCACAGCCTACCGAATATCATCTCACAACTTAGTTTTCTCATATCTCACTATAATACGTTCTCACAGCCTACCGAATATCATCTCACAACTTACACTGTATTCTCATGTCTCACTTTAATATGTTCTCACAGCCTACCGAATATCATCTCACAACTTACACTGTATTCTCATATCTCACATTAATATGTTCTCAAACCCTACGGAATATATCCTCCAACTTACACTGTATTCTCATATCTCGCATTAATACCTTCTCACAGCCTACCGAATATCATCTCACATCTTACACTGTATTCTCATATCTCACATTAATACTTTCTCACAGCCTCCCGAATATCCAATGATACTATTATAAAGATGTATGGTCTTACTTAGCCGTTATTATTCTAACACTGAATGTAATTATAAGAATATGTTGAGAAAGGAAGTGTTAACAAATAGTCCAGATTGTTAACTTCTTATTCAACGTCCGAAATTTAATGGCATCGATGTGATTATAAAGATGTATGGTGTATCTTAGTCGTTATATTTCTTACACTGTATGTAATTATGTTGACAAAGCTTTATGTTATATTAAGCCTTAACGAATTGTTCAAATTGTTAAATTCTACTTAAACATCTTGTATATAATTACATCGATATGATTGTCTTTATATGAGAAGTTAACGAATAGTTAAGATTGTTAACCGCTTATTAAATGTCTTATATATAATTCCTTTGATATAATTGTAAAGGAGTAGGATATTTTATCGTCATGACTATTCTTATGTAAATTCCCTTATATGTGTTGTAATATTAAGAGTATCACAGAGTAAATGTGGTTATTTGTTAGAGTTCAGATTATTATATACTATACTAAATAAACTATGCGGAGCTAACTTCTAAGTTTTGACAAGTTCAAATGTACACGTCTAATTAAAAAGTATGGCCTACAGTTATAAATATTTTCCCTTTTATAAGCATTTATAATGTTAACGACAAAATGATTACCGCCAGAAGCAGATTGCTACTCAGTGAAGGTATCTCAAGTTTCTCCATTGGGTCAAGACAATGCTCGACCTAATAATTGTAATACAAAACTAAAAGTTCAATGATAATTACAATAGTTTTATTGGTCATACAATAATAATTTGATATAAATACCATGATACAATGTTCATGAATTAATATCGTTGACTGTATTATTGAAGTTGTGTATTAAAACTTATTTAACCCTAAATAAAAAAAATAAAAATAAAACCTTTCTATTAAAGGGAAATACTTTGGGAAAGCATGGGTGAACAATTATATGATTTGCATTTTATTTTTCATGCATTAAACCATGGATTTGTAAAAGTTGTTTATGGTACAAATGTACACCCAACTGAAACCTCGTGACAAACAAGTATTACTGGCCACATCATCGCGCCACCTGGGACTGGACATGCCATCCGCCCATTGATGTGAACATACATAGATTAACTAAGCTTGTACAATACTCTCCTAATTAAGTATAGTGGACATCCAATCTAAAAGATCCTAATATACTCTTGTCTCTAATTCCAATCTTTTCAGATCAGACTGGAATTAGTGATCAAACTTATCAGATAGACAAACGATTACAATAAATATTTCAGTGTATTAGATATAGTATATTCATTTGGTATTTTTGAAAAATGGTACAGGTTGTCAAGGACGACAGGTCGAAAAATGGTACAGGTTGCCAAGAGGGCAGATCACAAAATAGTACAGGTCACTTTTACAGACTGGTACAGGTCAATGTTACAAAGTGGTACTGATATGGCCATGGTGTCGTTGTCAGCCATAGAGGCAAACTGCTAACGCTAAATCCCAAGTGCTAATCCCTAAGCTAATCCCTGAGCTAATCTCAATCCATATCCTTACATAAATTATAACATCTACCACCATCCTTACCCGTCAGCTGACATGATTGGAACTAACGCTAAAACTAATCCTTCCGCTATAAATAACCATAACCCTAAACTCTATCCTTAGGTGTCTATCCCCTCAAGCACTGTTTTTCAAGTCAGCAATCGACATCAACAACTCGACAACGACCCATATGGTGATGTACCATAACACGGCTTATATCTTCTGTAGCACGATGTATTGAGCTGTACGATATCTCTTTTTTTTCACAATCCATTCCATAGTGTCACAAGTATGCCCATATGTCCAATGTTCATTGGAGAGGTTTTAGTATTATGATAATAAAGTAGACCATTAGGTTTTCCCGATGGCATTCCTGTGGGGTCTACAAACCGAAGATAAATAAGGCAAGACCGAAATCTTTGTGTAAGTAAAAAATTTAAAAACCAGACAATTTTTAATTAAAAGGCGGAAACCAAACAACAGGTTCAAGAATGAAAGACCTAAGGTTGGTGGTATAAATTATGAGTGGTAACCACAAGGCAAAGATTATGTCTGGGATTGCTTCACATTACCCTTTCGGGCTAATACACAGACAAACTTTCACCACGCAGTTCTGTACCCCTCATGTACCATTCATTTCCATGTTAGTAACCTCTAGGTAACCAGTTGGTACTGCACGGAAATGTTAAGCTTGGTACCGTGAAGTCCTGGCTGAACAGTACTGTGTAGTTACCAATCAGTTACCACGTGACAGTAAATGACAGTAACTGATTTAACCGATTGATAGCAACCACGACCCCGAATTTGCAGCACTGTACAGTTCCGACTTGAAGACATCAGTTAATGATTTGTAACCAATAGGCTATACCATAACTGAAATGTATGGTAACTGACTGGTGACCATTTGGTAATGTTCACTGTATACTGATAGGTAACCAACTTGCCAACTGAACGGTACCAAAGGAAGCCTTTCCTACCACTACCATGCAGTCATCAAGAGGTATTGTAGGTAAACCAAAATGGGTTGGTAACCATTCAGTAACTGAGCAGTGACCAATCAAGGTATACTGATGCGTTACAGCATTGTTGCCAATATGTAACCAAATGTGAAAAATTGGTTTGGTAATATAGCGGTAACTGATTGTACATGTAAATATCTGGTAGCCAATCAGTGGGTAATTCGTAGTAAGCGGTTGGTACAGATCAGACTGTTCTGCAAGAGGACCTTTTTCCGCCAGTACTAATCAGTACTCCACCAAGCAGTAACCAACCAGTTACGAAGAGGTAATGGTTTGTAGGGGCTTGCCTGTGTATAAGTAAAGTTTTCGCTCTTCCTTGGCTCAGTTCACCTAGATGATTGGATCATAATTCCTTCCGTTATGTTAATAATTTGTTCGACTGTTACTGACTGGTCTTTCGTTATGTTAATAATTTGTTCGACTGTTACTGACTAGGCAATAAACCTCATTGGTCCTGAAGTCTAAGTGATTGATTGGTCCACAATTCAGCATATATGCCAAGCCACTGGTTAGCTGATAGATGTCATCATTGTGCTCTGCTATAGACGCTTGGCTGTCACTTTTCATTTTCAGCATATAGGCCACGACACTGATTAGTTCATAGACGTCATAATTGTCCTAGGTTATAGATGGTTGGCTGTCGCTATTCATTTTCATCATATAGGTCACGACACTGGTTAGTTGATAGATGTCATCATTGTCCTAGGTTATAGATGGTTGGCTGTCGCTATTCATTTTCATCATATAGGTCACGACACTGGTTAGTTGATAGACGTCATCATTGTCCTAGTTTATTTTGGGCGGGCTGTCAAAGATTCATCTTCAGCATATCGTCATGGCACTGTTAGTTGACACCTCACCAGTGTCCTCGAATCAGCAAAGTCCTGCAATGTAAAGTTCATCATCATCAATCGCTCTTTGAAACAGTGAACACAAAGTCTTGAAAGTGTTATCAGAAGGGACATAAAAAATTTACACAATGATCCTTTTGTTTGCTGGGAAACACCACAAATAACTGGACTACAAGGTTGGTGCAAGTCAGAAACTTGAAATATCCCATCTCTCTCTTCCAAGCTATATTTATAATTATCGCATACATATTTGTCATGATTAGTAATAAACTTTCATTGTGAGAATGCCCGTTACTATACCTGGTTCCCGGTACTGGTTAGTTGCCTGATTTCATTCTACAGTATTGGCATTGGTAGGTGCAGCCCATCATCATCGGAGGTTCATCTTCAGCATCCCAAACATCCAAAGTAACCAGTTGGTTGGCCCAAAATCATTTTCAACAAAATAGTGACGACCCTGGTTAGTTGATAGACGTCATCATTGCCCTAGGTTACGGATGGTTGGCTGCTAATGGTTGATTGATCTCCAATTCATCTTCAGCATATAGGTCACGATACTGGTTAGTTGATCGATGTCAGCATTTTCCTAGATTATGGTTGCCTCGTCCACAAATCATTTTCAGCAAAATGGTGACGACATTGTTTAGTGGATAGACGTCATCATTGTCCAATGGTATGGATGTTTGTCTGACAATTCATCTTCAGCATAGAGATTATCATACTGGTTAGGTGACATATGTCATCATTGTCCTAAGTTATAGATGGTTGTCTTTCACAATTCATCTTCAGAATATAAGTCATCCTACTGGTTAACTGATAGATAGATATCATCATTGCCTTAGGTTTTGGATGCTTGTCTGACACAATTCATCTTCGGCATATAGGTTATCATACTGGTTAGGTGACATATGCCATCATTGTCCTAGATTATAGATGGTTGTCTTTCACAATTCATCTTCAGAATATAAGTCATCCTACTGGTTAACTGATATATATCATCATTGCCTTAGGTTTTGGATGCTTGTCCGACACAATTCATCTGCAGCATATAGGTTATCATACTGGTTAGGTGACAGATGTCATCATTGTCCTAGATTATAGATGGTTGTCTTTCACAATTCATCTTCAGAATATGTCAATCATCATTGCCTTAGGTTTTGGATGCTTGTCCGACACAATTCATCTGCAGCATATAGGTTATCATACTGGTTAGGTGGCAGATGTCATCATTGTCCTAGATTATAGATGGTTGGCTTTCACAATTCATCTTCAGAATATAAGTCATCCTACTGGTTAACTGATAGATAGATATCATCATTGCCTCAGGTTTTGGATGCTTGTTTGACACAATTCATCTTCAGCATATAGGTCATCATACTGGATAATTGATAGAAGTATCATTGTTTTAGGTCATGGATGGTTTGATGTCACAATTGATCTTCAGAAAAGAGGTCATCATAATGGTTTGTTGACATATGTCATCTTTGTCCTAGGTTATACAGGATTGGCTGTCACAATTCATCTCCAGCATATATATTTCACGGCATTGTCCTATGTTAAAGATGGTTGGCTCTCGCGGTTCATTTTCAGCATAGATTTGGTTAGTTAATATACGTCATCATTGCCCTAGGTTATGGTTGGGTGGCTGTCAAACATTCAACTTCAGCACATACGTCATGATACTGGTTAGTTGATAGATGTCATTGTCCTCTGGTATGGTTGGGTGGCTGTCAAACATTCAACTTCAGCACATACGTCATGATACTGGTTAGTTGATAGATGTCATTGCGCTAGGTTATGGTTGGTTGGCTGTCAAACATTCATCTTTAGCACATACGTCATGATACTGGTTAGTTGATAGATGTCATCATTGTCCTCTGGTATGGTTGGTTGGCTGTCAAACATTCATCTTTAGCACACACGTCATGATACTGGTTAGTTGATAGATGTCATCATTGTCCTCTGGTATGGTTGGTTGGCTGCCAAACATTCATCTTTAGCAGTGGTAGTTGACATATCTCAGAATTGCCCTCGGATCAGCAAAGTCCTGCAATGCAAAATTAATTATCGTCAATCGATCTTTGGTAACCGCGAACACAAAAAAGTCTTGCTTAAGTTACTATCGTCAGAGTTGACATACAAGATTTACACAATGGTCCTTTTGTTTGCTGAAAACTAACCGGGCAACAAGGTTGGTGCAAGTCAGAAACTTGAAATATCTCATCCCTATATTCCAAGCTATACTTATAATTATGGCATAGATATTTGTCAAGATTAATAATAAGCTATCATTGTGAAAATGACCTTTACGTTTCGTGGTACTGGTTAGTTACTAGATCCCATTCTACAAGATAACCATTGGTTGGTACATCCCTTCATCATCTGAGGTTCATCTTGTGCTAAACGGTTAGTAGATACACCCAAACGTCCAATGTTATCAGCTGGTTGGCCTAGACAATTCATTTTCAGCACCTCGTTGAGGACTTCGGCTTCTGGTTGATATGGTCAACACCATTCATTTCTACCTTAACGCCAGTATTAAAATACATAACTGATCCACATACCAGAACATTGCAATGTATAGGTTTAACAATTTCATCACTTTATATTTTTATAAGTTATCAAATAGAAAGTGTCAAGATTCGTTTGACCTGAAATAATTAGTATAAAAGATAATTGAAAGGAATAATTGAGTTTGAATTTACATCAAATTTATTAGTTTTAGAATTATTCTTTCTCTCAAAAATGATTTTCATATACGCAACTTGATTCGTGGGGGATTAAACTTCATACCAAATTGTCTTTCTATATCAATAGAATGCAGATGTTAACAGGGAAAGGATGAGTATTCACTGCTGTTCATCGGCGACTGGTCACTGGTGCCAAAAACTGTCACTTGATTTGCGCGTTCTCTTATGGAGCTTGACAGAGCAACGGTATCCGTCATTATCAGTTTCTATGAAATCTGACCAAATGTGACCTATTATGCAGATTCCGATATATTTTAAAATATCTGACGCGTCCCCAGCCTTTTTCATTATCCCTTTTCCTGTCTTTGGTTATTAAGTATCAGACCCACTTTACTTCGTCCTAGTTTAAAAGGCTGCCCGTAGAAATAAATCCATTATCCTGTCGTTAATCATTTGATACAGCTAGAATTTTATCGTGTTTCCTGGAAACTGCCACATGACCTCGACTGGGCATTTTCACCAGCAAACAGGATCAAACTCAAAGAGACTTATAATATTTCCCATTTTACAAAATCAAGTTATATCAATCTAAAGTCTACACTTTCACGGGATTTGTATACTCCGATCTGGTGTTCGTGGTGACAGGAACTCACGATGAAAAGGGTTGTGTTCAAATTTTTTGTTCCATGTCTATCTTGAAAATGCTAGACTTTTTTTTTATCATGCCAGAGCAAATATTGGCCAATTTTTAGAGGAATTTCGATGGTGAATCGCTAGAAATTCACTGTATTTGGATCTGATGCCAAGTGTCCTGCAAAAAAGGGCAGTCTGTGGATGACGGCTAAATAATGAATGTCGGATCTGACAGAAATAGAGGACGATCATAATCCAAGCATTAAGGAGCATTGATCGGTAAGGTGGGGCATCAATTGGGCGCACAGTGGATGGTGACAACTGTTTTTATCTTCTGTTTTCATCGTCTAGACCGCCAGGTCATTTGTTTAGGTTTATTGCAATCTCGCAGTTCCCGAACTTGCCACAACTATTAGTTTGGTATCAACCATCAATACCATCATGGACTGAATTGTCAATCAAGTTATTGTGACCATGAACGACCCACAATAAAATGATCACATTAAAAAAAATTTTTTTTGTTATTACCTTATTAGGTCATTGTTGGGTTTTGAGCACAACTCCTAAACCAATCTAAATATCTATAAAAAAAACTAAGCCTAATCCTTCTGATGGCTGTCGAATTCAAAATCTAGGCACTAATGCTAACTATAAAGCTCACCCCTAATGTCACCTCCCATCTATACCTTATCTCTATTTGTTCCCCTATTGGGTACTGGTGAGTGCACTAAACTCAACAATGACCCCATGATGCATTGTGACCCAAATTATTACATATATAGATTTTCTTTCTTCGGAGGACGATGTGGCAATTCTGAACCCCATGTTATTGCTTTACGCTTCAACGCCCTGGTGAAATAGCTCGGAAGCTCCGATTTCCTAGATATTCCATGGAATTGTCACTAATTCATCAACATGCAGTGACACCCGTCAACGCCCGTTATTTCGCCTTAAAGCCCTATCGGTACGCCTTAGCGCCCGTCTCAACGCATTAACGCCCATCGCAACGCCTTAACGCCTTATCTTAACGCCTTAACTCCCTATCCTAACGCCCTAAAGCGCATAGACTAGTAAATCGGCGGGTTGAGGAAGGAACCAATCAGTGCAGCCATAAGAGCATTTACGGCGCGCACACCGCGGCACGTGAAAGCATGTAACGAAATATAGCACTAAATATGACTGATTATGTTCATCATAATCAATGTTCGCTGAGTGGTCTAAGGCGACAGTCTTAAGTGCTGGTCCACGTATATGGGACGTGGGTTCGACACGCATCTTTCTCGTTATTCTCCACCATGTTGTAAAACCATTGTACAAATATAGCAAGATCTATGAAATTGTCTACCTCGGGGTATAGGTATACTGGTCTACACATGCGGGCGTGGGTTAGAAATCCCACTCCTGACACTCGCCATTTTACTGGTCACAAGAAGTCATAGAAATGAGAATGTTGTTGTTGAAATAGTGTAGTCTCTAAATTCCGTTTAAGTAAACGTCAAGGGAAGTAATCCAGTTCAGTTGTACAGAAAGCAGAAACTATCAGGGTTAATGCGGAGTGTAGGGTGTCCTCTTGAAGCTCTCGTGGTGTAGACCACGACGTGAGGGATTTACATGTCATTTGCGACGCCATTGGTGACGTCATCAGTACGAGTGGAAGCGAAATTTTGATTAATCGACCAATACATATGGACTGATGAGTGACACGAGTTAATACCTATATGTACAGAAACCACCACCACCACCACACACCAATACTACCAACACCACACACCACTACTATCACCACCAAACACCACCGCCACACACTACCACAACCACCACCACCTCGTCAGTCCATATGTATTGGTAGACTAATCAAAATTTCCCTATCACCGTACTGATGACGTCACCAATGACGTCGCAAATGACATGGAAATCCCTCACGTCATGGTCTACCCCAAGAGAGCTCCAAGAGGAAACCCTACACTCCATATTAACCGGATAGTTTCTGCTTTCTATACTACTAAATTACCCCATGATGCATTGTGACCAAAAATATTCGATATATAGATTATCTTTCTTCCAAGGACGTTGTGGCAATTCTGAAACCCAGGTTATTGCAAAAAAGAGATGACAGTTTTGTTCATCACAAAGTAAATCAAGAGAGTGACCATTTTTTTAATTTGCCTTTAAATTTTGATTCGAAATCTACATTCAGTGTACATCCTAGGTCCAATACACTTGTAATGTGTGAAACATGTGACCTGAAAATTTGGGAATGACTGACCTTTGTAGATAGTTGTGTTTTTCACAAACAAAGACATTTTTTAGCATCAGTCTTTGGGACTGAAACATATATTGATTTTAAACAGTACTTCGACCACGTAAATCATTATATTCTCATATTATATGTCCATTTCTCAATAGTGCTACCTAGTAACATCATGTAAACCTGAATTGGACCAACTTATGAATAACATCTGTTTTTAGTATTTATGTTCTCAATCACTTCTTCATTTGAACAAAGTATCAGCACTCAAACAAACATGAAAGCGTCATTTTGGTCAAACATTTGATGCAACCAGTGACTACAATGGCCTGTGATTGGTCAGTTTATTACCCCTCGAAATGTTTATTTTGTGTTAATGTTCGAATTATATTTTACAGCAATCCTTTGAAGAATAATACCGATGCATTTCATATACACAAATGTTTACCTACACCACACATGAATCTGCTGATGAACCAGAACTCCATGTGAGTGGCATTTGTCTAGCAGCGTATGTATATACTGAACAACTATATAAAAACTTCCCTTCAGTTAAACCACTTTTGCATCTGAATCAGAACAGCTGAGAGGTCCTGGGTTTCATTGAGCTCTTTTTCTTTCCTCTTGTTGCCATCCAGGTTTTGTAGGCTCCACTAAAATGGGAAAAGCGAACGTGAATTAAATCCAGAAAATCTACAGAATAGCTCGATGTAGTTGTGTGACTATGCACTGTTAGAAGTATATGGTCACTCCGGTCAACATTTCCTGGTACCGACTGTTCAATTACCAAGCTGGAGTATAAAATATTAGAGCATGATCATTCCTGGAAATATTATAGGAAGATAAAACAGTCGTGTATTATATTTACAGTCACAATGCTCGACGTATGGACGTAACTCATTGAAAGTTTAACAGAACGTAACAAATGAGCACCGAGGACGAGATACTGGTTTACCTTGTTAAATATGTATTGTTGAGCCGTATTCATAGTTATCCGGTCCATATGTGTCAAGATTATTAATAAGCTACATATATGTCAAGATTAACAATGAACTATCATTGTGAAAATTCTCTTACTATACCTGATAAATGGTTAGTTACTAGATCCCATTCTACAAGATAACCATTGATTGGTTCATATCATCGTCTGAGGTTCATCTTCAGCATATTGCTTAGTAGCGTGACCCAATCTGCGGCTTCTGGTTGATATCGCCAGCACCATTCATCTCTATCATGCGACAAGTATTTAGATGGCGGAAAACTAAAATAGAAAACTAATGTACACATTAGGAAATATCAAAGGCAAAATAATGCAGTGTACAGATTTTATAATTCTATTGTTTTATATTCCTTTCGTAAGCTCATTCCAAAAAAATCATCATAAAAAGTTTTTAACGATTTCTATGTTGCCCATAAAGATGTTTGCAAAAAAACCTTCCAAGAATCGTTTGACCTGAAATAATTAGTTTGAAAGATAATTTGGGATTTGAATTTACATCAAATTTATCAATTTTAGAATTATTCTATCTCTCAAAACTGATTTCCATGTACGCAACTTGATTCATAAAGGAAGAAGGGTTTAAACTTCATACCAAATTGTTGTTCTATTTTATTAGAATGCAGATGTTAACAGCGAAAGGATGGGTATTCACTGCTGTTCACTGACGACTGGTCACTGGTGCCATCAACTGTTACCTGATCAATGCAGTCACTGATGGAGATTAACAGAGCAGAGGTATCCGTCCTCATTAGTTAATCAATTTTACTATTAAATTCAATCAGGCCATAAATCATTTTGATGGTTCAGCGTTCTTCGTATCAGGCCTTAAAATGTAAAATCTGCTGGTCTCAATTCATCTCCAGCATGTGCATTTTGAACATCCTGATGTCTTGCTGTCCTCAATGAAAACTATATATATATATTTTTTATTATTATTATTATTTTTATATCATGCATATTTGGAATTGATACCAACTATCCTAAGAAAAAAAATGTATTTGATTATTTCCACGGAAATTCGTTATTGGATGACGACTAAATGAATTCATTGTCCTGTTCTTACTCATCTGATACAGCTAGAATTTTATTCTGTTTCCTGGCAAATGCCACACGACCGCGAGTGTGACATTTTTACCAGGAAACGGGATTAAACTCACAGGGACAGGATAAATAATATTACCAATTTTACCAAATCAAGTTATATCAGACTACGATAAATAGCAAACCAGTCTGCACTTTAACAAAATGTGTATATGCTGATCTGGTGTTCTTGGCGACAGGAACTCAAACCATAAAAAAGGGGTGTGTTCAACTTTTTTGTTCCCCGAGTCTCTTTGAAAATACTAGACGGTTGTGTTATCATGCCAGAGAAAACCATGGCAGAGCAAAAATTTGCTATTTTTGAGTTAAATTTAGATGGCGAATTACAAAGAATTTTCTCTATTTGGATCCGATGCCAGGTGTCCTGCAAAAACGTCATTTTGTGGATGACGGCTAAATAACGAATGTCGAATCTAGCAGAAATAAAGGAGAATCATAACCCAAGCATTACGGAGTATTACTCGGCAAGATGGGACATCAATTCGGTGCACAGTGGATGGTGACAAATGTTTTTGTCTTCTGTTTTCATCGTCTGGACGGTCAAGTTATTTGTTTAGGTTTATTGCAATCTCGTAGTTCCCGAACTTGCCACAACTATTAGTTTGGTATCAATCACCAATACCATCATGGACTGAATTGTCAATCAAGTTATTGTGACCATGAACGACTCACAATAAAATGATCACATTAAAGAAATAAAAAACAAAGTAAATTGTTATTACCTTATTAGGTCATTGTTGGGTTTTGAGCACAACTCCTAACCTAATCTAAATATCTATGAAAAACTCCTAGAACCTAATCTAAATATCTATAAAAAACCTGAGTCTAATACTTCTGATGGCAGTCGAATTCAAAACCTAGGCACTAATGCTAACTATAAAGCTCACCCCTAATGTCACCTCACATCTATACCTTACCTCTGTTTGTCCCCCTATTGGGTACTGGTGAGAGCACTAAACCCAACAATGCCCCCATGATGCATTATGGTCATAAATATTAGATATATATATATTATCTTGATTTGAAGGACGTTGTGGCAGTTCTGAAACCCAGGTTATTGCAAGAAAAAGGATGACGGCTTTTTGTTCTTTAGAAAGTAAATCAAGTCAGTGACCATTTTTTAATTTGTCTTTAAATTTTGATTCGAAATATACATTCAGTGTACATCCTAGGTTCAGAAACTCTTGCAGTGTGTGGAACATGTGACCTGTAAATTTGGGAAAGACTTTGACTTTTGAAGATTCTTTTGTTTTCCACGAACAAAGTCATTTTTTGCATTGGTCTTTCGACTGAAACATATATTGATTTCAAATAGTGCTTCGATCACGTTAAACCCATTACATTCGCATAATATATGACAATTTCTCAATAGTGCTACCTAGTAGCATTCATGTAAACCTGAATTGGATCAACTTTTATAGGATATATATTCTCAATCACTTCTTCATTGGAACAAAGTGTCAGCACTCAAACAGACATGAAATAGTCATTTTGATCAAACATTTGATGCAACCAGTGACTACAATGGTTTATTACCCATCGGAATGGGTTTTTTGTGTTAATCTTCGAGTTATATTTTACAGCAATCCTGTGAAGAAAAGTATTGATTCATTTCATATGTGCAAATGTATAACTACACCACATATGAATCTAGCGATGGACCAGTACTCCATGTGAGTGAACACGTAGAGAACGATGCAGGGGTCTCGAAGCCATTAGTTAAAATCTGTTGAAAAGTTCGCATTGCGCATGCGCACTGAGCAGGCAGATCGAGGTGAACGTTTTGGGGACTGGGTGGGCCCATAATGGTCCGGCCGGATCGGTTGGGGTGTCATCGCGAAGCTCAAGTCGGGAAGCGTCCGACTGAATGGATGTGAAGTGAAACTGACGTCATTCCGCGCATGAGCAGTAAAAAAAGGGGGCATAGTGATGGAATTTTTGGGGTCAAGGTGGGCCATTATTGGTCAAAATGGACCGCAGGAGGTATCAAAGTGAAGCGCTTCTCCAGAGCGATCATGTCGTGGGTGGGTGCATGTTAAATTAGGATTGAGTTTGATTTTTTGGGTACAAACCATTCCTGAACCAAATGACCCCCCTGTTACGCCTTAACGCCCTAGCATAACGCCTTGACGGCATGATGTGGACCGATGAGAGAACAACAACAAGGATGACCAGTCAATCATTTTTAGTTATCCTCTCCATCACATCATATCTACGCCGAGGGATGTCCACGTGATCTGTGACCTCACCGTATGAGGTACTATTTTGAAGTTCTCTTCGGGTAGCGTCGAATTAGACTGATGTCTAGTCCGGATTAGTCATTCTGCGCATGGACAGCCTGGCCGTAGTATAAAAAGCAGCAATTCTGGAGGTGAGTGGGGTGTGTATGAGGGACTATCGGTAGTCGTGGCGCCGTGAGAGGTGTAAAATGAAGCGCTCGTGTTGTAGACCATGGCTTGGGTTAGATCCATGACATATGTGACGTCATCGGTGACGTCATCAGTAGGAGTAGTAGCCAAACTGGCCATTTTAGGCGTGTGAAGGAAGGTGTTTCGGGTAGAGATGGACCATCCGTGGTCCGAATGCGTTGTGAGAGGTGTCATCTTGTAGCAGCGCCCCCCAATGCTAAGCTTAACGCTTCAACGCCCTGGTGAAATAGCTCAGAAACTCTGATTTCCTAGATATTCCATGGAATTGTCACTAATTCATCGAAATGCAGTGACGCCCGTCAACGCCTGTTATTTCGCCTTAACGCCCTATCGGTACGCCTTAACGCCCGTCTCAACGCATTAACGCCCGTCTTAACGCCTTAACTCAACACCTTTATCTCCCTATCCTAACGCCCTAACGCGCATAGACCAGTCAATCGGCGGGTTGAGGAAGTAACCAATCAGTGCAGCCATAAGGGCATTCACGGCGCGCACACCGCGGCACGTAAAAGCATGTAACAAAATATAGCACTAAATATGACTGATTATGTTCATCATAATCAATGTTGGTCATGATCGCTGAGTGGTCTAAGGCGCCAGTCTTAAGTGCTGGTCCACATATATGGGACGTGGGTTCGAATCCCACTCATGACACGCATCTTTCTCGTTATTCTCCCCCATGTTGTAAAACCATTGTACAAATATAACACTATAGATGCATCATTATGACCACGATATCCAGCGTTGATCCGGATGGCCGAATGGTCTGTGGCACCGGTCTCAAGATCTATGAAATTGTCTACACTGGGGTATAGGTATACTGGTCTTCACATGTGGGCGTGGGTTCGAATCCCACTCCTGACACGCATCATTTTACTGGTCACACGGAGTCATAGAAATGAGAATGTTGTTGTTGAAATAGTGTAGTCTCTCAATTCCTTTTAAGTAAAAGTCAAGGGAAGTAATCCAGTTCAGTAGTACAGAAAACAGAAACTGTCAGGGTTAATGTGGAGTTTAGGGTGTCCTCTCGAAGCTGTCGTTGTGTAGACCACGACGTGAGGGATTTACATGTCATTTGCGACGTGATTGGTGACGTCATCAGTACGAGTGGTAGCGACATTTTGATTAGTTGACCAATACATATGGACTGATGAGGGACACGAGTTAATCCCTATATGTACAGACACAACCACCACCACACACCACTACTACCACCACCACACACCAATACTACGACCACGAAACACCACCGCCACACACCACCATCACCAACACCACCACCTCATCAGTCCATATGTATTGGTTGATTAATCAAAATTTCGCTACCACCCGTACTGATGACGTCAGCAATGACGTCGCAAATGACATGGAAATCTCTCACGTCGTGATCTAGACCACGAGAGCTTCAAGAGGACACCGTACACTCCATATTAACCCCAACAGTTTCTGCTTTCTGTACTACTAAACTGGATTACTTCCCTTGACTATTACTTACCCGGAATTGAGAGACTACACTATCTCAACAAAAACATTCTGATTTCTACGACTCCGTGTGACCAGTAAAATGGTGCATGTCAAGAGGGGAATTCGAACCCACGACCGCATGTGCAGGGCAGTATACCAATACCCCAGGTAAGACAATTTCATAGATCTTGAAACTGACGCCTCAGACCACTCGGCCATCCTGACCAACTCTGGTTATCGTGGTCATAATGATTCATATATAGTGCTATATTTGTAAAATGGTTTTACAACAGTGCGAAGAGCAACGAAAAAGGTGCGTGTCAGGAGAGGGATTCGAACCCACGTCCCACATATGCGTACCAGCACTTAAGACTGGCGCCTCAGACCACTCGGCCATCATGACCAACGTTGATTATGATGAACATAATCAGTCATATATAGTGCTGCATTTTGTTGCATGCTTCTACATGCCGCGGTGTGCACGCCGTGAATGCCCGTGTGGCTGCACTGATTGGTTACTTCCCCAGCTCACCAATTGACTAGTCTATGTGTGTTAAGGCGTTAGGATAGGGCGATAAGGCGTCAAGACGTTGAGACGGGCGTTAAGGCGTACAGAGAGAGCGTTAAGGCGCAACAATGGGCGCTGACGGGCTTCAATGTATTTCGATGAATTAGTGACAATTCCATCCAATATCTAGAAAATCAGAGCTTCCGAGCTATTTCACCAGAGCGTTGAAGCGTTAAGCTTGGCTTTGTCGGGCTTTGCTACAAGATGGCACCTCGCACGACGCATTCGTGCCTTGGATGGTCCATCTCTACCCAAACACGTTCCTTCACACCCCACTTGCCCACTTCGGCTACTTCGCCAACTGATGACGTCATTGATGACGTCACAGATGACAAGGACATTCCACAAATCGTGGTCTACACCACGAGAGCTTCACTTTGACACCTCACACGACGCCACGACTATGGATGGTCCGTCATACACACCCCATACACCCCCAAAATTGCTGCTTTCTATACCCCGGCCAGACTGCGCATGCGCAGAATGATAAAACCGGACTAGACACCCGTCCAATCCCACGCTACCCCAAGAGAACTTCAAAATAAGACTTCGTACGGTGACGTCACAGTTGACGTAGACATCCCACAGCCTGGGTAGGATGTGATGGAGAGGAGAATAAAATGATTCAGGTGTCATCATTGTTGTCGTTGTTGTTCTCTTATTGGTTTACATCATGGCGTACAGGAGCTATGCTAGGGCGTTAAGGCGTAACAGCGAGCGCTCATTTGGTCCAGGAATGGTCTGGACTTCAGAACATCCATACTTCCCATTGGTTTAGCTGTAAAGTCCGTGTTCCGCTTTTTATATTTTCGGGAAAAATTCTAATTTTACATGCAACCCTGCAGATACCACCATACTCACTTCCCTCGATGGTTTACAATGGTTTAGTTGTAAAGTCCGTGTTCTGCTTTTTATATGTCAAAGACAATCATAAATTTACATTCACCCACTAACCCGCCCTGCCTTTCACGACAGGCTCCGATCCGCCGGGGACCGATATTAGTCCCTCTAGACCTGGTTGATAGGGGTTTTCCCTATTTTGGGTTAAGTCCGTGTTCCGCTTTTAATATGTTCAAACCGTATCCTAATTTGGTATGCACCCGCTAACAAACTGTCTCTTTCGGCAGGCCCTGATCGACTGGGAATCCATATTAGCCCATCTTGACCTGGTTGATAAGGGTTTTCCCTATTTTAGGGGTGAAGTCCGTGTTTCCGGATTTTATATATGTTCAAACTCAATCCTAATTTTACATGCACCCACCCATGACATGATGGCCCTGGAGGAGCGCTTCACTTTCATACCTCCCACGGCCCACTTGGACCAATAGCGGGCCACCTCGACCCCAAAACGTCCATTCTCATGCCCTATTTTTACTGCGCATGCGCGGAATGACATCAGTTTCACGTTACACCCACCCAGTCGGGCGCTCCCCCACGAGAACTTCACGATGACAGCTCACTCGACCCAATCTGACCAATATGGCCCACCCAGACCCCAAAACGCCCACCTCGATCTGCCTGCCCAGTGCGCATGCGCAATGCGAACTCTTCAGCAGATTTCATCCAATGACTTCGGGACCTCCGCCATCGTGTTCTACGTGGTGAGACGAGAAAAACAAGGGACCACACCCTATACGTCAAATGTCGATGTGTTGGTTTTCCATCAGGTTAAACATTGTCCACTGCGCCAGTAAGGATCTACCCTGTCCACCGCAGGCCTACCTGAAAATAACCACCCGTATGCATTCCCCGGAGATCAGTGGGGTCTTATATGTACGGGGAGATTACTCTTGTTCACGTGACCGGACGTCACCGGAAGTGACCTTCACATGACCTTTGACCCGGATGTTACCTTTGACAATTGACCCAGATGTGACGCCATCCGTGACGTCATCAGCCTCACTTTTTGAGCCTCATTTTCGGGCAGGAATTTGCTCTCTTATTACTACTAAGGTACCGTTGCAATATCCTCAGTCTTCCAACTTCGTTGGAAGGGGGCGCTTAGTTAACCTTAAACATGTTGACTGATAACACAAAATTAAGAAATATAACCATAGCGTGTAGATAAATTGGAACAAACTCAACTAAATGTCGCTTCGTCTTCTTTTCTGTGTCTTCTTGTTGCTTCAATTGGCTGCACAGGTGTTATAGTATCCCTTCGGACAGCGTTGATTGGTTAAGTTTGTTCCTGCAAACAATCAGATTAAATCACAGGGGTGAACTTCATATAAGTCGTACGAGGCAAACCCACACTCGACGCAGGGTCTGAATAAGACAAGACGAAATTAAAGGCCATTATTGTGCGTTATTATTGTGGTATCATACGATTGTTGTCGTCATCCAAAATATATGAATATTTTGAAATTAACATATCACAGCAAGCTGAGAATTCAAACGAGCATAATGGTCTTGGAGCAATATCAATGCAAACCTACCTGTTGTCACTTATCAAAATATGCAATTTTCATTAAAAAAAGATATCCCTCATTAACTATAGGCACTATGGAGGTATGCAAAGTTAAAATGATCATAGCTTTTAGCTGAAATTGATACTTTGCACATTATTTTAAACAGATGTCCAGTACAACTCATTTTATATTTCGCCGTTCAGAGAATCCATTTGAATGTGTTCAAAAGTGAGGTCTTGTGAACAAAGTTTACAAAGTTCACGTTTTTAGTCATCTGTTTATTAAAATATTCAACAGTTTTGCATTATATTTCATCGTGACAACCAAATCTGTGTGCGTGTGTGTGTGTGCGTGTAAAATTTCAACGTTCTGTGGTTTGTTAAATTCAAGATATTGAAATTATCTTTGAGAGCAAATGGCAGTTCAGTTTCCAAATCAAGTAAAGTAAACTTGTGGGCTTGGGTTGGGTACGAGAGCCGTTCATTTTTCAGCATTGTCTAGCTGAAAACTAGTAAATTGACACACCAAACTACACTGTTTTCCTGCATTAGCTTGATCTGCAAAATGTCTTCTTTGAAATGTTGAGGGGAGTGTATGCCCAAAACAGAACTGTCACTAATTCTCAGTTTGAATGAGACTATCTCCCCCAGAGGGCACTATGGGGAGATAGTTCCCTCGGGAGCAGACAATAATTGATAAATATACCAGGTGTATTCTGCATGACGGTAATGTAATAAACCATTGGTTTGCGAGTGCCTTAGTCTAGATTAGATTATTGACAAGAGAGCAAATAAACAGATGGTCTTACCTAGCAGGCACACCCTAAAGACGGTCATACCAGGTAATGTTTTGCGATCATCTGGTTTCGCCAACAGGAAACTATGATATACTAAAGATATGCCACATTAGAGCGGGTCTCCACAGCTGGACAAATGTTAGATATCTGACTGCACAGCAAGAACAACGGTTGTATATTTCAAAATGAGCTGGCGCCACTACGATTAAAATTTCACTCACGTCACAGGCCGCCGCTGTAGTTTGCTTCCCTGGATAATAGGGCCCTGTTTTAAACCAAGCTTTCCTTTGGTAGTAAAATTAATGTTGTGTTGCATGAACTAGATGACCCAGTGTGGTCAAAGAACTAAAAGAACAATACCACAGAATGCCCTCTCCTGGGGAATTCATTAAATGAAATGGACAAGGTAAGTTTAAACACCAATTCGGCGCAGAACCAATGTCCGACCCAGTTGTCATACAAACTAGAACAATGCAATTCAATAATGTGCGAAATGTGAGTCTGCAGCCTGTACATGTAAATATGTTTGATTAAGTTTTCATTCGGAGATTCTCTGACAAGACAAAGATAAGCATGGAGAAAAGCAGTTGACCAATTTTCAATCCTCGTATTAGTCTAAGTGTATATACTGCATGGACTGGTCACTGCTGATTTTATTTTTTCCGAGTCCATTCAATCGTAATACATTTTCTATACTGCACAGATATACACAACAGTATCGCAATATGCGTTGGAAATTTGATATTACTCAGGTCTATCCATCTACCCCATCTATCACTTAAAATAATTTACTCTCTTTATGAAATATTATTTTCTCTGTGTTATAGTAATATTCTAGTTCCTTATAGAACAAACGAATACCAGGTTTGGAACCTTGGCATCTAGCACGATATAAATAAAACTTTGCTAGCTAAGTTACTAGGTTGCAAACATCGCCATGGCCGATAAAGCCAAAAATAATACTTCCAAGTGACAGGTGTAATTTGTAACCAAACACGGATTCAATTCGATCATTCAATGATAACCAAGATATCATAGAGAACCGACATTCCCAGAACACAGGCACTATTGTCTCTTTCTCCAAGTTACAAAATGTACATAAGTCATCGTTACGGATCTGAATAGTATGGAGAAATGCGTTTGTTGCCAATATACGATGATTTATTCTGAACTGGAACCAACGTAACTTAGTGTCGACTGAAATGCTAATAGGCAATATATAGACTTTTTTCCACCAGTTTGATGTTTCCCCCCTGTCAACGCTTCCCATTTCTGTTGTGGTTTTATTTCTGTAGGTTTGCTTTTTTTCCAAGTTTTTTATTTATTTATAGTATTTGTCCCCTTGGAGTCTTTGGTTAATAGAAAAACGTGTTCTGAAATAAACGTGTTCTGGAATATTCCTTTAAAATTTTCTCAAAATCGTTTTCCACAAGGTACGTCTTGCAGACAATAAATAGCATGTCGTTTTCCTCGAAGAAAATTAAAAACGTTTTTACGAAAAAGCTCCACGAAATACTCACAGCATTATAATTATGCTAACAAGACAGAATCCAGCCAAAACAAAAAATAATACACCTTCGCCCATAGCTCATATATAACTAGTCCATTGTAAATAGTTAGTTTAGAATCACGATTTCAGTCCGAGTGACGTTTGATCTCTACAATATCGTCTTATTTTTCAACAGTAAATCACTCCGGAATCATTTCAGCAGTCCAGTTCGGATCCAACTGATCTTTAAATCAAAGTACTTAAGGGCAAACCTAAGAAGATTGAAAATTACTGATCAAAATGATAGTCATAGGCAGTGTTTGCCAAATATCTCCAAAATGGCTACAAGGATTTGGATGAAAATTTCGCATACATTGGTTCAGATTGTTGTGGTTATTCCAATGCAATTAGAAATCAAATATATTCCTATTTCACCAAGAAATCACTCTTGCAACTTACCGCATTGGACTGTAAGGATGCCAGGGTGCATTACTTGGATAGGAATTTAAAAACGCCCAATAAACTTCCTTTAAATCAATCACAAGAAGATCCCACACGGATAATTGGGAAAGGAATTGAGAATGGCTTCAAAATTGAAAATTTGCAAGCAGGAAATGAGTGACAAATGATCCGCCATGGCATCTTCTTCACTTTACTTGTCGCTTGGAATTATGGGTAGGTAATATTCGCTGTATTGTTTACAATATTACTAACAGTACAGAATAAAAATTATGATATAACCGTCCTTGACAACTGGACACAGAGCAAGATCGTCACTTATATCAAGTGAAATACTACCTGCCAAGGGAGACACAATGAAGCAAATGTTGGATTATTAACCTCTTTCCATGTGTATTTTTACGTTCTTTTCAAAAGGCTCCGCCCCGCCATTTTCATCGTCACAAACTGGCTGGGTCAAGCACCTTGACTGCATAAACATGCGCCGGAAATCTAACATTCATTCAACATCCCGAAGTGTAACGAATCCTTACATGTTCCCTTAGTATGTATTAATGGATTGTCATAATATCAATTAAATCGTCTATGGATTAATAATTATCCTTTAGTGAAGGGACTATATATCTGGGTGGTTTGCCTCAGTTGTTGGGAGTTAAATGGCATTCGGGATTTTCCGACGATTCCTGCGGAAATCAGCGAACCATGACGTCACCATGCATCGTGCTCTCCAAGTTATTTTTGTCAATTTTTGTAAATGGATTTAGTAAATACATTCTATAGGACACTAGTCGTTTCTTACTTGCGCAATAATTCTTTTTGCATTTTTAGTATCTGATACCTTGCTGGGCATTTTTATTCATATACTCGATCAGATACGAATTGCTGGCGGACGATAGTGTGGCGTAAGTGTGGAATCCTCCAACACAACAATAACACATGGAGGAAAGCGACCCATCAATTGTGGTTTGTATCTGTCCAAAAACTGTTTGTATAGGCAATAATCATGCTTGTATATAGTTGGTAATATGATAGTTAAGTGCGAATAAATATGTCAGAACAGGTCAGAACTCTACGCAACGCATGTTTACCTTGTAGCAGGTCATAACTCAATGACCATGTGCTCCATTCTTATGTAAAACGGGGGGAGTATACTGTATACATACACATGTAGATTAACCCCCAAATATTCGTCGTGTATACTCGTGTAATATGGTTCTATGTCTGCTGAATTCGGTAATCAAGGGTTAAATTTACCAACTGAATATTCAATTCCTCTGTAAAAGAAGTACTTGCAGAAAATGGCAGTGCAACATTTACATCCTGTGCTCATTTCCTGTTTGTAAATTTTAAATTTTGAAGCCATTCTCAATTCCTTTCCCAATTATCCGTGTAGGATCTTCTTGTGATTGATTTAAAGGAAGTTTATTGGGCGTTTTTAAATTTCTATCCAAGTAATGCACCCAGGCATCCTTACAGTTCAATGCGGTAAGTTGCAAGAGTGATTTCTTGGTGAAATAGGAATATATTTGATTTCTAATTGCAATGGAATAACCACAACAATCTGAACCAATGTATGCGAAATTTTCATCCAAATCCTTGTAGCCATTTTGGAGATATTTGGCAAACACTGCCTATGACTATCATTTCGATCAGTAATTTTCAATCTTCTTAGGTTTGCCCTTAAAGTACTGATGTCGGGTTTACTTGAATTGTATTCACTGTGGCGTTTAAGATCTAGTAATGTAGAAATGCATAGATAATTGGAAGCATAAGCTGTGATAACTTACTTTGTATAGAGTGGCAAATAATATTATGTTTGCTGATGCAAAGTCTATACTGTTCCAAAGAAACTCTCATTTTGTTATATGGAGTAGTTTACTGTGTATGGTTCAATTTTTTTCTTTCAGTTCAATACCTGTTTCAACACCTGTTTCAAACTCCTGTTTTCAATACCTGTTTCAATTCCCGTTTTCAGCAAAATAGATCAACTCAAGATTGCTTCAGCTCCAAGACTGTTTCGCTTTTAACACCCCCAGATATATCAACTCCACCTCAAAGACGAACTGCCTGATCTGAACAACGATAGATCTGATCAACATCGGGTGTGGAGAATGGACCGTGGACAATGACCCTTCCCGCCGTAACAAATGATACCGGATAAAATAGAATGGAAAGGCAAATTTTAAAAGAAATTGGAAAGATCAACTTTACTGCGATAATGTTCATATTATCAAGTTAAATGCACAAGCTACCGTGCATTGTAAATATGTTTATGACTGTCAGACAGAAGAACGATACTTTTTTATGAATGTTGTAAGGGGCATCAAATGAGAACAGTCTCCGGGCAGGAGATCAAAACTACACATGTGCAGAAGAAAAAAGAAAAACTGAAAAGTGATACTAATGTAGGGTTTACCCTTGGTAAACCCGACAAAAAATCAGAAAGAATGTTTTCTCGTTATGTATAGGACCTTGTCAATGATTATGGGCAACTAACAATCAGCAGGGATAAGTCAGTGTACAAATCATACCTACATATCGGAGTCTCAGTCCTCAGTATCGTACTTTCTCCACGGATCTTGGGAGTCCCGCCGCCGCGCTTCTAGTTCTTGCCATATAAGTGCCACTCTTTCTCGAATACGCGTATGAAACTGTCGTTCCTCGCGGAGTTTGTAGGCGAGGGAGGCAAGTTTACCACGCTTCTGTCTCAAAACTGGACGAAGGTCTGTTCTCACGCACATCTTCTTCCCTTTTAGATTCACCGCGGCCCGAATACAAATTCTTCACGGTCCTCCCACAAAACAAAAACCACCAGAATCATGAGTCCCTGACTTGAGTTGCCGTCTCGCCTCATTTTGGTAATTTCGCCGTATCACGTGAGCAGTATACAAAGGGCATACACCCCTTCCGGGACCTGGCGTCAAAGGTCAATGAGGTAGTATTTGCTAAACCCTTATTCCGTATCCTCAAAAGTATATAACGGTGATTTAACCGCATATTGACCTTTGACAATGCGCATGCGCGAAAAACGGGCGCGACCTGGGTATCAATGTCTGACCTATATCTGGTATCGGTGTTACATCATTGTTTACATCCGGGTCTTCGGTGTGGGGATGATTGAATGAAAGGAATGCATGTATTGACCTGTATCCGGGTACGGTGTTTTTCCATGGACTGGGCACTTTACATCCGGGTCATTCTATCGGTGGAAAGTTTTAAAGCCGGGGACTTTCCCATCCGGAAAAGTAAACTGATATTCGGTATTATTGACCTTTGATACCAAATGTCAATCAGCGTTTGTGTGCTCAGGTGTTCTGCGCAAGTATGACGTCACTTCCGGTATGCGTGAATCGGGCGTGGCATCGGGCGTAGACATGTTTAGACTTGTTCTTGAACATCCCTCATCATTTGGACTTGTACACAGGTGATGACGTCACTTCTGATGTGCGTGAATCGGGTGTGATCATGTTTAGACTTGTACCATTGCTCATGTTTTTTTCCATTTATCCGGGTGCTACATCCGGGAGCGGTATATTTCTCTCCTAAATATTGCGGAGAACTAGGGGCTAATATCGGTCTCCGACTTATCGGGGTCTACCGACAGAGACAGGGTCAGAGAATGGGTGTATGTGAAATTCGGTTTTGTCCCGAAAGTATAAAAAGCGGAACACAGACTTTACACCTAAACTAGGGGTAACCCCTATCAACCAGGTCTAGAGGGTCATATATACACCGGAGAGCGAACAACAGCAACAAGTGTTCATATAGTTTATTATCCCCTCCCGTACATCATACCCACGCTGGAGGAGCCGCGTTTGGTATGTTTACAATACAAATACATGAAGGATCTTGTCCAATCAGAAGCCGCCATTTGGCACTGCATCTGTCATATTCGTTCTTGGCCGTTAGATGTATTCTCGGCTGTTCTTATCCAATGAAAAGCCGTCCTTTGGGAAAGCTCAATGTCCGGTCATGTTCGCTCTAATCCGTATGTTCTAATCCTGGCCGGGCAGACCAGGATATTGTTCAGGCAGCATGTCCTGAAACAGTAGTTGGAATGGGGCATAGAAATGGACGTTTTGGGGTCGAGATGAACCAGTAGTGGGCGTACTGGGTCGGGGAGATTGCACGTTTTTGGAATACGCTTGATTTTATGGATAGTAACGCCCGCCCACGCCTAGCTCAACGCTTCAACGCCTTGGTGATTTAGACCAAAAACTCTCATTTCATGGAATTGTCACTAATTCATCGAAATGCAGTGACGCCCGTCAAGGCCCGTCGTTACGCCTTAACGCCAATCTCAACGCCTTTGTTAAGGCCCATTTCCACAGCACGCGTTTTCGCAGCGACAACCACATCCGAAAAATAGCCGTCATGTTATTCAATGGTGTAGTACTCACAGCACGCGTCAGTCGCGGCGACATCAGAACCACATTTTTGACGCGCGACAAAATTAGAACCAGGGCTATTTCAACGCGTTTTCGCTGAACTATCGACCAATTGGAGGGGATAGAAATCGTTAGCCCGGTTACGTTGAGGGGAATCCCGTCCGCTGAATGGCTGGAATGGCGAGGGTGTCGCTGTCATAACGCGTGCTGTGGAAATGCGCCAAATTGCAAAAAGTTGTGGTTTGGAGTTGTGGTTGTCGCGACGCGTGCTGTGGAAATGGGCCTTTATGTTCTATTACGTTATGGCGTAATTATCTATTGTATTTTCCAGGGCCTCGGTGGGAGGTAACCTCATATCCCCTTCCAAGTGACGCTTGGTCTTCATGATGGACCTGTGCGTGCGGTCGCCTTTCATTTCAAGCAGCAGCAGGCTATACCGTTTATAGATGGCCATGGCTGCTTTCCGGATGCAGGGCTGCATTTCGGTGCATGCCTGTTGTAAGTTATCCTGTCCACCGTTTTCGATTACCACAGTATAACTACGAATAGCTTCATGCACAATACCATCCCAGAAGGTAGGTTCTGCCTCATTTTCCTGGGATGTAGGCTGACTATCTGATGTCAAGCTCACCGTATCAGTAGATAGACTCTCAGCAATCTCGGTTTCGGTATCAGCCGGTGAACTATTATCAGTCTCTGTACCGGCTTCTTGTGCCTCGCAGTCTTCAACGTTATCAGTCGGTGGACTCTCATCAGTCTCTGTATCGGCTTCTTGTGCCTCGGAGTCTTCAATCCCATGTATATTTGTCTTGTGTCGCATCATATCGTAACGTCTGGTGAACGTGCGTTCGCTCTCACAGCAAGTATAAGCCATGTTGACGGTTGTCGATTGTGCGCGTTTTGTAGACAGTAACGCCTGTCAACGCTTAGCTTAACGCTTCAACGCCCTGGTGAACTAGCTCAGGAGCTCTGATTTTCATGGAATTGCCATCAATACATCGAAATGCAGTGACGCCCGTCAACTCCCGTCGGTACGCCTTAACGCCTGTCAACGCTTAGCTTAACGCTTCAACGCCCTGGTGAACTAGCTCAGAAGCTCTGATTTTTATGGAATACATCAAAATGCAGTGACGCCCGTCGTCACGCCTTAACGCTCGTCTCAACGCCCGTCAACGCTCGTCGTTAGCCTTAACGCCCGTCTCAACGCCTTAACGCCCTATCTTTACGCCTTAACGCCCGTCTCAACGCGCTATTACGCAGGTTTCAGCCAATCAAACTTTTCCTTACTCTTCACCTGCAGTTGAACTAAAATTTGGGCTTCTGATTGTTTGAAGTTTCTTGGGACATATAGTATCTCTTTCCCATCAATACGAGGAGAAAAACAACTATGTACTCGTGTGTGAACATTGTGCTTAGTTAGCCGTCTCTCTTTCGGAAGATATAAAGGCTTTGAAGAGCCGTCTTTTTCTGTCACTGTAAGACTGAATTGTCATTGCCACAGCGTCAGGGTCAATAGAGCAAAGACCATTGTGAGGCCAACGAGCCGTCGCTGGTTCCGGCGTGAGCGCTCGTGGTCTATAGCCCGGGCATTAATGATGGCTGTCATAGTCCTGTAGTGGTGGGTGATAGCAAACCTCTCCAACGAGTCCACTCTGTCGACGACCGCTTCTGTGAACTCTTTCAGGAACTGGCGTCGCCCCTCGTTGTCGTCGCCATCTCCAAACATGGACCGAACCACTGCTCTGTAACCCGTGAGTGAAAGTAACGCCCGTCAACGCTTAGCTTAACGCTTCAACGCCCTTGTGAACTAGCTCAGAAGCTCTGATTTTCATGGAATTGCCACCAATACATCGAAATGCAGCGACGCCCGTCAACGCCCGTCGTTACGCATTAACGCCCGTCTCCACGCCTTAACGCTCTATCATCTACTATATCTGCGTAGTCATTTAGATGCAGATCTAGTTGAGGAGGGGTATGTAGATCGATGTAAGTCGTATAGAAAGCATTTTTATGACTTCCATTGTCATTGTGGTGTATGAAAAGGTGCGAAATAATTATATTCTTGGAAACAATATAATAATAATCACAACAACAACAACATCGACGAAGACACCAACTGTTACCCAAACCACTGTGGAAGATAGCCCGTCAGTGTGATCATTTGCATAGACTTCGCCACCCTGTCTTACCGGGTATAAATGACCCAGATGGTTACAGGTTGCAGTGTGGCATCTGGTTCGGCTGAGCCAAGCACAGTGTTACCGCAAGCCGGTTAGATCCTACAAGCCACACATCCAAATGGTGGAGGAGAAAGAATATAATTTTAATGATATTGATCTCACAGTCACGGATTTTTCTTAAGCGGCTGCAGTAAAATATCGTCTGTGTGGTAATATGTCTATTAACATATACATTGGGTAACAGAGTTGACAAATTCATATATCATCATAAAATTAATAAAAATATCACACAGCAATTTAAACGCTGCTATTGTTAGAATGGGGTCCTTGTGGTTTGAGTGATGAATAATAGAAATGTATGCCTTTTTTTCTGAACGATGTTACCTTTCTAAAATATACCGTAAATGTAGAGTGGCTCAAATAGCATTATCTGAAGATCATCTTCACATACCCAAGTCAAAAATTATGGTTTGGTGATGTCATAGCTCTATAAATATTCCATGGTCCATATTAGGGAAGTGTATGACCTATTCAAACTTTTTGATTGACTACTCGACGAATATAAATATTTCCTGTTTGAACGCATTTCACCCACCGGTTGCAATATTTGAAGATCAAAGAAAATCCTCCCCGCACGGCCTTATGAAGTCACGTATATTTACGGCTTGAAGAATTTACCCCATTCAATAGGTCAAGGTAAATGACGGAACGTTAGTGTAGTAGTTAACTTGAAATGTGAAGATATCTGAAGATTGGCTTAACCGTGTATTTTAAAAATATTGCGAAATTCAGCCTTAAAAAATTATGATGGTTCCGGAGCCATATAACAGTTATCAATCACCAAGGATAAAGTTCGAGTTCTTACTGGATGGAAATTCTTCATAATTGATCATAATTCCATAATTTGGCTGCTATTGTCTGTTGTGACATCACAGTTACGCCATATCCCCTAAATGATTTTCTCCGCCACATCATCGCCTACCATGTACACAGTCAAGAGGATAGGCTCAAATTGACTAGATATTTTTGGGTGACATCTGAAATTGTCACCATAACCCCATTCATCTTCCCATAATCGCAATAGACTGGTCCCAGGCAACAAAGAACTAACATTTTTTTCCTGTCAAAGTTTTCTCAGTCATTCCGTCATTCTTGACTTATGCCCTTTCACTTTAGCTGAAGGCCCCCCTGCATTCGGCCTCAAATCCAATATGGCGACCAAAACCCAAAATGGCCGCAAATACCCATAGAAACTCAAAATTTCCTGCTCGAAAATCAATTTCTAACCGCAAACTAGGTTTTTTTTCTAGTCCTACGTATTGTATGAATAACTATTTAATTTTGGAATGATTTGTAATTGGTCTGAAAATTCAATATGGCCGCCAAAATTCAAAATGGCGGCCAATGTCCGTTGAATCACACATTTTCCTGCCCTAATAAGTAGAGATGGATCATCCTTGGTCCGAATGCGTCATGTACGTGTGTCATCTTGTAGCTCTCGGGGTGTAGACCCCGATTTGAGGAATATTCATGTCATCTGTGACGTCATCGGTGACGTCATCAGTACGAGTAGTAGCAAAAGCGGGCATTTTGGGGGTGCGTGGAGGTGTGTTTGGGGTAAAGATGGACCATCCTTTGTCCGAATGTGTCGTGTGGGGTGTAATGTTTTAGTTCTCGGGGTGTAGACCACGATTTGAGGTTTTTCCATGTCATCTGTGACGTGATCGGTGACGTCATCAGTACGAATAGTAGCGAAAGCGGGCGTTTCGGAGATGCAATGGAGTGCGTTTGGAGTAGATGACGGCCTTTTTTCCATCCAGTTACCTCGTGAGTGTGAGTATATGCGCGCATGTGTGTGAGTGAGTGAGTGATTGAGTGAGTGAGTGAGTGAGCGAGTGAGTGAGACGTGCTCAACGCCCTTGATGCGCCCCCAACGCTCGTCTTAACGCATGGACGCACTAACGACGGTGAGTGAGTGAGTGAGTGGGATCCGACTGGACTAATGTATCGTCTGTTTTCATCATTTTGCGCATGCGCAGTCTAGCTGTAGTATAGAAAGCAGGCCTTTTGGGGATTCGTGGAGGTTTGTTGAGTGATTGAGGGATCATCCCTGGTCAAATGCACCGTGTGGGTATCAGTGTGAAGCTCTTGTGGGTCAGACTGGCTTGTTTTCATTGGAAGTCGCGCCAATCTGCGCATGCGCAGTTGGGGTGTAGTAAGTAAAGTGGTCATTTTGGGAGGTACGTGGGGGTATGTTTAGTGATGAGGGACCATTCTTGGTTTGAATGCCTCGTGTGAGGTGTTCAAGTGTACCTTTCGTGGTGTAGACTTGAGGAGTGTCCCTGTCATCTGTGGCGTCATTCTTGACGTCATCAGAAGGAGTTTTAGCCAAAGTGGGAATTTTGGGGGTGTGAAGTAATGTGTTTGGGGTAGAGATTGGTCCAAATGGCCCGGTTGTGGTGTCCTAGTGAAGCTTTCGTGGGGTAGAGTCAGACTGGCATGTTTTTTATTGAAAGTCGCGCCAATCTGAACATGCGCAGTTGTGGTGTAGTAAGTAAAGTGGTCATTCTGGAGGTGCGTGGGCATGTGTTTGAGCGATTGAGGGACCATTCTTGGTCCGAATGCGTCGTGTGGTGTCAAAGCAAAGCTTTCATGGTGTGGACCACGGCTTGAGGGATATGCTGGTCATCTATGACGTCATTGCTGACATCCTAAGTAGAAGTTGTAGCCAAAGTGAATATTTTGGGGGTGTGAAGCAAGGTGTTTGGGGTAGAAATGGACCATCCGTGGTCCGAATGCGTCGTGTGAGGTGTCATCTTGTAGCAATACCCACCAACGACAAGCTCAATGCTTCAACGCCCTGGTGAATTAGCCCTGGAGCCTTACGCGCCTATATGTAGCTCTACGGGTGTAGTCCGTGATAAGTACTATTCTGATTGGTTAGTCCAAAAGTAGAGCAACAAAACAACAACAACAACAACAACATCAACGATTACAGGTCAATCTTTTTATTATCCCCTCCATCACAGCAGATCCACGCTAAGGGAACCACTATGGGTGTGTTTACAATTCACTTATGCTATTGTCCGTGTATTCAGAAGTTCATTGTTCTGAACTCAGAATGATGAGGGACACGAGTTAATCCCTATATGTACAGACACCATTACACACCGCACCGCACCCGCATCCCCTGGTGTACCCTATACCCTAATGGCTATAGGGTACAGGGTGCACGACAGGTACGCACACATGCGTGCGATGACGTCACTTCCGATCTCCAAGAGCTTCGATCCAAGAGCTCTGCCACATGGGAGCTACCACCACCACCGGACGTTGACGGGCGTCAAGGA
>JAVTVY010019923.1:0-76030 GCA_036873755.1 Hanleya hanleyi | reverse complement strand
TCGTTTCAGCGCCCGGATCATTTACAGCGCCACACACGTGCACGCCATGAAGTACACAAGCGTCCATGCGAAGAATGTGGTCGGCTTTTCAAACTGACCAGTCAGTTGCTGCGACACCAACGCACACGACACCCTGTTCCGCAGCCACGCTTGCAGGTAGAAGAGCCCGTAGGCATCAATATCGAAACAGGGGGAACTCCCACCCATCGCACGAGGGCCGATGATGATGCCGCCCTAATTCAACAGTCAAATTCCGACGACAAGACCTTGGGCCAGATTTTGTACGACGTGGAGGGCAAAGTACACTTCGTGGACGAAGCCATAAATGTTCCCAGCGATCTGTTACACGAAGACCATCCAGTGAGTGACATTTATCGCCGCCATTGGCCCATGATCCGGCACTGTTTCTACCGTCATCGCCCTATTCAAGATATCTACAATTTCCGACTGACCGACCTCGCCCGTCTAGGCAGCTACGTGGAAGCCATCTTCAACGATCAAACTACGGCCCTCAAGTTGAATCTGGCGTTTGGTTATGTGCTACAGCATAAGGACACAGACCAAGATCGATATTTTTACCCGAGCAGTAACATCTGGGTATTTGATCAACCGTTTACCATCGTTAACTGGGCGTCGCTAGAGGCAATGCTGGAGAAACTGGACACCGTGGATCCCTTGGAATGGGCCCAACAACAATGCCCCAACACTCAATGGGTCGTAGAGAGGGTGACCAATGTTACGTTTTTCGTTACCAAGCTGATCGACCACCCCCATCGGTTGAATGTTTCACTCATGCACTGATGAATACCATAACATGCCGTACATACTCTATATGTCTACATGCTGAACGTTGACGGTACGGAGGTGACCGAAGAGACACGGAGGTGACCGAAGATGTCACGGAGGTCACCGAAGAGACACGAAGGTGACCGAAGATGTCACGGAGGTGCCCGAAGAGACACGGATGTTACCGAAGATGTCACGGAGGTCACCATGGGGATAGTTGAACTGAGTGTGCTAAAAATAGATCACCTGCTAGCGTGCTATAAAAGGGAAGCGGCCTGGCCGTTCCATCAAACACTCTGTCAATCACCAAGATGTTCACTTGTACCACGTGCTCGATATCGTTTACTCGTCTGCACGACTTGCGCCGCCAGGAGGCCACCAAGGACGACGGAACCACCCGGTATAGCTGCACGAGGTGTGGGAAACTATTTATTCGCCAGGACAGTCTACGGTGTCATGAACGGACAGTGCATGGGGCACCCAAGCATCTATGCGAGGAATGTGGTCGAAGATTTATTTAACAATCACCAAAAGTTTCTCATGGAAAGAGGTATTTGTCTTCCAACCAATCATAACGACACACCAAAAATATACTGGACTCCCAAAATGCATAAATCACCATACAAAGCTAGATTCATAGCTGGTTCTAGAAGCTGCACCACCAAGCTTCTTTCAACCCAATTGACGAGGGCCCTTCAGGAGGTAAAAGCATTTTGGGAAAGGTATTGCGCCACTATTTCTAAGAACTCTGGCGTTGAATGTATGTGGATATTGAAAACTCAAAATGTCTTACGGAAGAACTTGATGCTAAAGGTCACATACCGTACAGACATGTATCCACATGGGATTTCTCGACTCTCTATACTACAATCCCTCATCAGGATCTTATTGACCGTATAAGTTCATTAATAGCATCTGTGTTCAAGAAAACTGATCGTAGATATATTAATGTCGGAAGCCATAAAGCATTCTTTAGCTCGACTACATATAAGAGATATCATTCATGGGATGTTTCTTTGTTTATAGAGTTGCTTGAATTTCTCATTAAAAATATCTATGTGAAATTTGGCAACACAATATATCAGCAGCATATAGGTATTCCAATTGTGCACCCCTGTTGGCTGACCTGTATCTGTTCTCTTATGAATATGACTATATGCAGGCGCTTTCAAAAACCGACCCATTCAAAGCCCGTTCCTTCTCATTCACCAAACGCTATATAGACGATCTTCTCGCTGTGGATAATCGCTATATAAATGACGCAGTGAAGGATATATATCCACCTTCACTGGATTTGAAGGAAACTACAGATAGCCCTACAGGCACATCTTATTTAGATCTCTGTCTCTATAAAAATGAAGCGGGCATTCTCTCTCGTCGACTTTATGACAAAAGAGATGATTACAATTTCGACATCGTGAACTATCCCTATCTGGATAGTAATATTCCAGTGGGACCTGCATATGGCGTATACATATCTCGCTTAGTAGCATTTGCTAGATCCTGTGTTAAATGTGATGATTTTAATCAACGTCACAAAAACATTGTTGCAGAAACTTATAAAACAGGGCTATTCCACCAAGCGCCTCCACTCAAAGTTTCTCAAATTTGGCGATACATATCGCATGCTGATAGCAAATACGAACGTAGCGTGCAAGATCTATGGCGCTACGTTTCGTAACTTGTGTCTAATTCCGCTTAACCCGGGGCTAGGGGCCGTATGAACCCATGTACTTCAAGATCCTCATGGTACTCATATGAACAGTCACAATCAAAGCGTGGCTGAGATACATCATTCTTTAGATGACGACTTTACAACGAATTATGGATTAAGAATACTGATCAGCGATACGGATTTGATATTTTTTGAACATCATGATGTCTTGCCGGCATCATTGAAAACTGTTGACCGCTTCTCTCTTGCATGAAACAAGCCTATGTTTATGTATACTATGATTGTCTTTTTGAATTTGGTGCTAATACTGTTATGTGGAAAATGGAATAGGTCTTTGGATTATGGACGCGGATATTCTCTAATGGACGACGGCTGGATTATGAATGACGGACTAGACGCTTGTAATTTCAAACTGCCCAGTCTGTTGCTGCGACACCAACGTACACAACACCCTGATCCGCAGCCAAGTTTGCAGGTAGAGGAGCCCGTAGGCAACGGTATCGAGACAGCGGGAACTCCCACCCATCGCATGAAGGCCGGTGATGATGATGTCGCCCTAATTCAACAGTCAAATTCCGACGACAAGACTTTGGGTCAGAATTTGTACGACGTGGAGAGCAAAGTACACTTCGCGGATGAACCCATAAATGTTCCTAGCGATCTCTTACAGGACGCCCATCCAGTGAGTGACATCTATCGGCGCCATTGGGCCATGATACGGCACTGTTTCCACCGTCATCGCCCTATTAAAGATATCTACAATTTCCGACTGACCAACCTCGCCCGTCTACGCAACTACGTGGAAGCCATCTTCAATGACCAAGCTACCTCCTTCCACTTAAATCTGGCGTTTGGTTATGTACTGCAGCATAAGGAGACAGGCCAAGTCCGATACTTTTACCCGAGCAGTAACATCCGGGTATTTGACCAACCGTTTACCATCATTAACCGGGCGTCGCTAGAGACGATGCTGGAGAAACTGGACACCGTGGATCCATTAGAATGGGCCCAACGACAATGCCCCAACACCAAGTGGACAGTGGAGAGGGTGACCAATGTTACGTTTTTCGTGACCAAGCTGACCGACCACCCCATCGTCTGAATGCTTCACCCATGCGCTGATGAATGCCATAACATACATACGTACACACTCTATATGTCTACATGCTGATCGTTGACTTGAGCTCAGTAAACACTTGTTCCTAATGTGACGATGCGTTAAATAATAAAACATGGTGTTTGATATTTCAATTTGTTTTGCTGTGAACATGCTAAACGTACCCAGGGCGGCCCCCAGCCTGGGTATGATGTAACATTGGGGATAATAAACTATATAAACATTCCTGAACTTGTTGTTATTCAAGACAACCGCTATCCGATTGTATAATACAGCGGAGCTCCGAGCTCCGGAGTTCCGACCCACGTGAGCTATCACCACCACCGGGGTGGTGGTGTGTGGTTGTGTGTGGTGGTGGTGTGTGTGTGTGTGTGGTGGTATTGATTGTTGACGTCACAGATGACGTGAACATCCCTCAAATCGGGATCTACACCCAGAGACCTACAAATTGACACCTCCCACGACGCATTCGGACCAAGGATGGTCCTTCTCTACACCAAATATCATCCTTCACTGCCCCAAAATGTCCACTTTCGCTACTACTCGTACCGATGACGTCACCGATGACGTCACAGATGCTGTGGAGATCCCTCAAATCGAAGTCTACACCCCGAGAGCTACAACATGACACCTTCCAGGACGCATTGAACCAAGGATGGTCCATCTCTACCCCAAATACCTTCCTTCACTACCCCGAAATGACCACTTTACTTACTACAACCAACTGCGCATGCGCAGATTGACGCGACTTGCATTTAAAACCACGCCATTCTGACTCTACCCCACACAAGCTTCACTTTGACACCTTCCACGACCCATTCGGACCCATAGCGGTGCATCTCTAACCCAAATACACCCACACACACCCCCAAAATGACTTCTTTCTATAATACGGCCAGGCTGCGCATGCGCAGACTATTGACAACGTACGAACCATTAGTGTAGTCAAGTGCTCTTACATGAGAGCTTCAAAATAAGACCTCACTCGATCCCATCGGACCATTAGTGGCCCACCTAGACTCCAAAACGTCCATCCCGTATGGACCTAAACACCCATAGCCATGCAGTATAGGCCTACGGGCCTACCCAGGCCTCGGTGACTTTTTTAAAAATTTCACCGTTTCGCTCCGGGACACTTCCTATCATGTTTGTCTTGACGAGACTAAGAAAACGAGACCCCACAACCTATACCGCAAATGTCTAGAAGTAGGTTTCCCAGGATGGTCCTATACCCCCCATACCCCATATAGGCATTTTCCGTAATTTAGGATAAAGTCCGTGGTCCGTATTTTTTCAGGAAAAATTTTACATACACCCACCCTGGAACTAGGGGAAGATAACTCTATTGATAGCCAAGCCCCGTTTAAGCCAGGCGACCTATATACCCCCATACCCCAAATAGGCATTTTCCCGGATTGTTCGATAAAGTCCGTGTTCCGTTTTTTTTTTTTCAGGAAAAATTTTACATGCACCCACCCATGACTGGATGCCCCTTCACATAGGCTTCACATTGATACCTCATACAACTCCATCGGCCCATTAGGGGCTGCCCTAGATCCCAAAACGTCTATTTCCATACCCTTTTCCCACAATTCCCTGCCTGCGCATGCGCAGAATGCCGATATTTCAACCCCACACCCAGCCCATCAGATGCCCCCTGACATAGGCTTCACATGGATACCTCATACAACTCCATCGGCCCATTAGGAGCTCCCCTAGATCCCAAAACGTCTATTTCCATACCCTTTTCCCACAATTCCCTGTCTGCGCATGCGCACAATGGTGACAACGCCCGAGCCGCTAGTCCAGGCAGATGCCCCTTCACGAATGCTTCACTTTGATACCTCACTCGACCCCATCGACCCATTAGGGACTCCCCTAGCTCCAAAACGTATATTTCCATACCCTTTGGCCACCGCGCATGCGCAGAATGCCGATATTTCAACCCCACACCCAGCCCATCAGATGCCCCTTCACGAATGCTTCACTTTGATACCTCACCCGATCCCATTGGATCATTAGTGGCTCCCCTAGCTCCAAAAAGTCTAGCGGGACCAATACAGGGTCCAGTTTTCGACACTAGGTGACCAAATCCCGACGAAATGGCCAGTTTTCGACACCGGATGTGCCACCATCTTGAACATACGTGCCGCCATCTTGGATATGTCCCATAATGCACCGGGTCAAAATACTCGCTTCTGATTGGACGAGTGCTGTGTGACGGATTTGAAATACTCGCTTCTGATTGGACGAGAGCTCCGCATTGCGTCTGCGCATGCGCAGAATGATATTCCTACCGCACACCCAGCCCATCAGATGGCCCTTCACGAATGCTTCACTTCGATACCTCACTCGACCCCATTGGACCATTAGTAGCTCCCCTAGCTCCAAAACGTCTATTTTCATAACCTTTGGCCACCGCGCATGCGCAGAATGCCGATATTTCAACCCCACACCCAGTCCATCAGATGCCCCTTCACGAATGCTTCACTTTGATACCTCACTCGACCCCATCGGTCCATTAGGGGCTCCCCTAGCTCCAAAACGTCTATTTCCATACCCTTTGTCCACCGGGCATGCGCAGAATGCCGATATTTCAACCCCACACCCAGTCCATCAGATGGCCCTTCACGAATGCTTCACTTTGATACCTCATTCGAGCCCATTGGACCATTAGGGGCTCCCCTAGCTCCAAAACGTCTATTTTCATACCCTTTGGCCACCGCGCATGCGCAGAATGCCGATATTTCAACCCCACACCCAGCCCATCAGATGCCTCTTCACGAATGCTTCACTTTGATACCTCACTCGACCCCATCGGTCCATTAGTGGCTCCCCTAGCTCCCAAAACGTCTATTTCCATACCCTTGGGCCACCGCGCATGCGCAGAATGCCGATATTTCAACCCCGAGGGATGATATCGAGGGACTACTTTTTCTCCGCGGAAGCTTTTTCCCGCGACCGCATCACCGCCAGACATGACCGCATCACCGCGGAGGAATACATGGAACTATTTTTGACCTGGAAAAATTGGAACTCTCCTGTGTTGGAGGTAGCTTTTTGGTCAATTTGAAATACTCGCTTCTGATTGGACGACTTGAGCTGGTGGCACCCCCTATCGATCGAAATTTGAGGATTCCCGATTTGCCATTTCTAGCCATTGAACATAGGCAAATAACCTGCGCCAGATTCGTGCGCCCTAAAAATAGGACTCCATTCCCGTTAACACTACTACTTGTGCTACTATCTTTAGTTCCAAAACTAAAACCTATCGACTACCAGGTAAAAGTTCGATATTCACTGCAGAAGCAAGAGCTCTTCAGAAGAAGGTATTGGGTCTGCTAGAAGGGGGAAAAAATCATATTTTCAGATTCATTGTCATGCCTTCCAGCGATTGAAATGCTCATCTGGACAGCCAGAAACGTTTCGAACAAGCCATGAGTAGACGACGTAGAATCGGCCATACACGATTAACTCATGAACATTTACGAAAAAAAAGAGTCAGTCCCAAGGTCTATTCCATGCCGCGAAGATCTCACAGTGAAATATATTCTTATCGACTGTATAGATTTTAAGATTGTAAGAGATACTTTTAATCGAGCAGCTACTTTGGAAGATCTTATTAGTCGAGTAAAAGAAGATTGTATTTTATATTATTTGAGAGACATCGGTTTGTTGTATAAATGTTAATGTATGTACATGTTTTAATGCATTAGTTTACTGAGTTATTAACTTGAATACTTAGAATGTTATTTGATCGTCGCCATATAGCTGAAATATTGCTGAACGCGACGTTATACCTTAATTCTCTCTCTCTCTCTCTCTCTCTCTCTCTCTCTCTCTCTCTCTTGTACATTGTCCGTATTATGCCGTTAGTTTGTGATATTATAACTTCCGAAACATAAACTAAATGCGCTTAGTTGTTTTTTAGCTTGACACCTATTCGATAAGATTTGATGGCGTTTGAGTCCGGGAGTATACTGATAAGATCACGGACGTGGTCGTTGTTGTCAGTGAACACAAGATAAGTTCCAGTCAGAGATATTAATATGGATTAGTGACGGCGATTGAGTTGTTACATGAGTTTTTGTGTAAATGGATTAACCCGCTTTTGTGAATCTCTTGTCTATTGTCCATATACGCGTTTTAGTGAGGTTTTAAAATCGATTTACGTTTCATTGTTACATGGTTGATATATTTTTAAAGTTATTAGAGGAACTAATAGTTTGTCAGAATACATCTTGAATATTGCTGAATGCGACGATAAAATTCTCTCTCTCTCTCCCTCTATCCACAAATGCCTGGACGTGTAAATGGGACGTTCTGAAATGTCAATATCCAGAAAAAGATGAAAACATACGAGACAGAGATTGAATTCCTTTTCTGATCGACCTATTATCTTCTTGTGTCCTAGTGGTGACAAACTAAATTATTTATTAGAAAACTATACAAGAAAAAGGTTTTTGATAAAGTGTTATCAAGGCAGCCTACTGCAAGTAAGAGACGTAACAATCTGTATACAACACGGACCACCACGTGACAATACTATGTAGAAATAAATCATCGATTAGCACACGGTTTAATGCGAGGTATATTATAGTACCTTTTCCAAATTTAATTGAATTTGAGCGTAAATATATATAGCGTATATTTTACATAGAAAAATACTGTGAACAGAATTTAGGAAGTGAATATATATGGGGAACGGGAAGGCCCACACGAAAATAGGACTTCAGAAAACAAGCATGCAGAATAAAACCATTGCAACGGATAGGACGCGAAAACAACTAAATCTATCAAAACCGTGAAAGCATTTATATGTTTTTCTGGCATTCACTGAGAATAAAGTCGTGGAATACTTCTGACTATATATACCACAGGATTATTGCCTAACATATTAAAAGATTATCTCAGAAATGCATGAGAAATGTCGATATCATATGGATGCTTCCACAATAAAATATATGTACCGGTAGAATTTCCTGGTAAATTGATAAATAATCCTTCCTAATTTAAAAAATAAATTTTCAGCGTAGTAATCAAATCTCCATATCACGAGAATGCGAAATATTTTACCATTCGATTCCAACGGTATTCAAATAAGTTGTAGGGGTTTTTTTTTCGTTCAGAACACAAACTAGGAGAATTAATAATATAATGGTTTCGCAGACATTTTATTCGTAATCAATTCAACTGTATGAGAATAACATAAGGGAAAACGAACATACAGGTCTGTCTGTTAAAAACATTCGTGTTGACGGAGTATAGCTACCGAAACGGGAAACCATTTATTAATCTACCTGTTTAGTACATATCATGATACAACAATACCATTTTCGGACTTAATTTTACCCGCATATGTATCGGACATTTAACATCCTTTGTTTGTCATGTATCTCATTCGTCTAGAATGAGTGTTTAAATCAAAACGTACACAATAAACAACAATAAATGTATGGTTCATGCATTATAAACAATAGGTGTGTATCATTCTCCAGCTGTCCACATATTTACACGTGCTCATATTTAGATCACTTATCAAGTAATTTTAGGTGGGAACATAATCTCTAACCGGCACTATTTGGGCAAAATCGGTCTTTTATAACGTGCTTCTCATTTCTTTATGTTCGTGATGATGTGGTGGGCAGATCTAGAGAAAAAAGTCCTGTTCTGTTAAATATCGATTTTAAGTCGAGTTTGGAAAACGTAATTTATATTTTATATTTACACACTACATTTTATTTGGGGTATTTCAAACTGTTCTTTAAAGTCTCGTTCCATCATGGAAATCTGTAATAATCTGTTATGGTACTCCCGAAAGCAGAATGAAGATACGTCTACTCTTTCTACTTGGTAAGTCTGTTCTATGTGACGACCGTTTCCCCTTCTGATCCCTTCTACATATATAGTGTCCACTCTATAATTCTGTATTTCTCTGACAAAATGTAAGATAAATAACACAGATACAACTAACACACACAATATTGCAAATGGTTACAATGAATATTTCTCTACAGTGGCTTAAAATTTAGCCGCAAAACCTTTCTCTGTTGGGGTAACTTATACTGATTTTCTGAACGAACGCCACAATGTTACTTTTGAATTTGAACCATGTACAATAGAGGATTCCAAAAGCTTGAACCATGTACAATAGAGGATTCCAAAAGCTTGAACCATGTACAATAGAGGATTGCAAAAGCTTGAACCATGTACAATAGAGGATTCCAAAAGCTTGAACCATGTACAGTAGAGGATTCCAAAAGCTTGAACCATGTACAATAGAGGATTCCAAAAGCTTGAACCATGTACAGTATAGGATTCCAAAAGCTTGAACCATGTACAATAGAGGATTCCAAAAGCTTGAACCATGTACAATAGAGGATTCCAAAAGCTTGAACCATGTACAATAGAGGATTCCAAAAGCTTGAACCATGTACAATAGAGGATTCCAAAAGCTTGAACCATGTACAATAGAGGATTCCAAAAGCTTGAGCCATGTACAATAGAGGATTCCAAAAGCTTGAACCATGTACAGTAGAGGATTCCAAAAGCTTGAACCATGTACAATAGAGGATTCCAAAAGCTTGAACCATGTACAATAGAGGATTCCAAAAGCTTGAACCATGTACAATAGAGGATTCCAAAAGCTTGAACCATGTACAATAGAGGATTCCAAAAGCTTGAACCATGTACAATAGAGGATTCCAAAAGCTTGAACCATGTACAATAGAGGATTCCAAAAGCTGAGCTGCTGGAACCGATGGTATATATCTATGTCACTTCTTAAGCCTATTCTCAATTTTGTCACACTTCCGTTGTGCTCGATTATGAAACTTTCTTTTGTAACAGATGTCGTGTCATCATCAATTAAAATTATAAAGTTATTCCTGTTTTTAAATCTTGAAACTCTAGTATTGTAGAAAATTATTCTTTCATGCTTCACCAAAGTTCTTCTCAAAACGTATAAAGAACGCAATTCTCTGTTTCAACCAATTTGGTGTCAGATCTAATCATTTAACCTTCCAGGCTGGTTTGTCTCTCTACGAATCACTGGCTTTTTTTCTTTTCCCGACATTCCGAAGGCTTTTAACTCGGTCAACCACGATATACCTCTCCCTAAGCTTTATTATTACTAGTAGTTCAGCTCCTTTTATTAACATGGGGAGATCGCGTGCCCTTTCTATACTACTCATCGCGCACTACTCATCGCGCATGCGCAGTCGACCCATTCTACTGTAGGGTGCAAGCCTGGCCCATGGAATCTCAGGTAGTGAAAACCCCAGGTCTCTCGCCCCACCCTATCTCGCGCCACACCTATGCAACCCGCTGTGCAGTGAGTAAAGCGGAGTAGGAGGAGGAGTAGGAGGAGTCGGACACGCCACGGATTAGACTAGGGAGATGGATTCCGAGACGTGAGTTACCATTGGTTCAGGGTTATATGTCTGAACGCTTCCAGTCAGTCAACTTGAATGGCATCTAATTCAAGGTTAGTTTTCTGTGGTGTTCCACAAGGATCAACCCTTGGTCCTATACTATTCTTGAGTCACATTAACCATCGCAATGTGGTTTTTCAACTTCTTAAAATAATTAAGTTCGCTGAGGATACAAGCGCTGTATATTCCCATAAAGACCCGAATACCGTACCTTATTTGAAACTATGTCTCACAAAATCTATTTACTGTACAACTAATTGTCGTGCAATATGTTATCGTTTATTAAATAAAACGATATTTATGTTTACAAAGCCAAACTGTAAGGCTTATACTCATATCCACCTCAGTTCGTGTACCGAGAAGTTGAACAGGTTAAAAGTTATGAGTTTCTTGGTATTTACTTCAATGGAAAACTGAACCGGTCCACTCTTAATTATTAACGATGTGTGTAAAACAATATATAGGAATCCTTTGTATAAAAATACTCTTAACTTGGAAACTTTACGAATATTTTTTTAGCTACCCATAGGTGCAATGTTGTAACCTGATTTGGGGTAATACATACCATAGCCGCCTTTTGCCTTTAAGTAAACTACAAGAAAGAGCAGTACGAATTATTTCCTTAAGCAACAATCCCGATACTCCTCTGTTTGTAAAATCAAAACTGTTAACCTTGGACGACCTTAACTCTGACCTTACTCTACGTTAATACAGAACTAGAAATATTTGCAGTTTATCATTAAAGAATGCAAAGTTAATATTTATAGTTGCATCCATTAGAGAAACTAGAATATACGCGACGCGTGTTGTGATGGCCTGTCTGCTGACCTGTAATTTGGGGCGGCCTAGTTGCTGGTCCAGCACCAAGGTATGCCGTTGCAGCGAGTCTGCAGATGTAGGGTTCAACCTCCCCATTTGTTGTTAGAGCTAGTCTACGAATTTAGGGCTCAACCTCCCCCCTTTGTTGTTGGTGTGAGGCAACGCCTGTGGCAGCTCACCAGCGTCTTCTATCCCTCAAGTATTGGCTGCGGCCCTTCGTCGGCCTAATGACTTCGTATACGGCGGACTTAGGCTTGACTGCGGTCCTTTTCCGGCTCCACGGCTTCGTATACGGCGGACGTACGGCCTAGCTGTGGACTTTCTCCGGTCACACGGCTTCGGATACGACACACTTACGGTCTGGCTGGCTATATACCAGAAATATATTTATATCCAATTATTTTTAGGATGACACTTTCTCAGTAAAGCACAAATACTAGTGCTGGATTGGTCAGTCCCGTGCGAGACTCGAACCCGCGTCCTCAGAGTTTGGCACCAAATCGCCAGCAGTAAATGTAAGCGGCCTGTACTGCTGGCGATTTGGTGCCAAACTCTGAGGACGCGGGTTCGAGTCTCGCACGGGACTGACCCACCCAGCACTAGTATTTGTGCTTTACTGAGAAAGTGTCATCCTAAAAATAATTGGATATAAATGTTATCTACTTTCTAAATGGCATTAGTATATATATAATATCGGCTTTAGGAGCTGTGCCGTTATATGTCTATCAGAGGGGTAGTAAATGTACGTAATCTAGACTCCGATCTCCGAACTTCCTCGTTTTTGGAAGCTGAGGTGGCCGAGTGGTCTAGGCCGCTTACATTTACTGCTGGCGATTTGGTGCCAAACTCTGAGGACGCGGGTTCGAGTCTCGCACGGGACTGACCCATCCAGCACAGTATTTGTGCTTTACTGAGAAAGTGTCATCCTAAAAATAATTGGATATAAATGTTATCTACTTTCTAAATGGCATTAGTATATACAGAAATATATTTAATAGCACGGACCGAATTGAACACTAGTTTTCCAACGAAGAGCGGCGAAACGATCAACTGCTATATCACACAACCCTATGTGTTGTCGATAGTGCCGAATTTATTATCGCAAAGGCCTTACTAATAACACAGCGCGTCTATCACAGTGGATTAATACTTCAGCCGGCTATATACCAAAAAAAAAAATAGTTGATAGCACGGACTGAATTGAACACACGACTAGTTTTATAACGAAAGAGGGGGACAATGGTTAACCGACCGCTATATCACACAAACCGCTGTGTCCATAATATCAAATTTCACTGTTGCGAAGCTAGCCTACCAGCCGAGACAAAGGAAGACCTGTGCTCAATTGACTAATTCAATCGACAGCCTGCCAGCCGTGAAAGGATTTATACAGAATTGTCTACTTTTGACTATAGAATATCTCACACGTCACGATGACCTACTCCCGGTAAAACAATTCAATAGTCAATCAACCTGTGGAGGGGCCGGCCAAGAAAGCAGGGAAGGTGGGGATACGCGAAGAGAGAAGACAAATAGCCGGCTTCCACCCCGCGTTTGTTTACCGGAGTTTAGGCTCACAGGCCTAAATAGGTTCTCAACCGTGAAAAAAAATATTTCACTTCTGGCAACAGTTGAAGTCGTGGGGTACCCCGTCTAGCAACACCCAGAGTAATATAAAGCTAAAATATCCCCCGTTATAATTCTCCCATCCGACCACCCGAGTTCTACATCTTGTCTCAATGAAATCTCACCCTCGTCTGACTATATCAGTGCGTGCTCCGAAGATTTCCGAACTTCTAGCTTCTAGCCTCTAGTTTTTTTACACGTCACAATATTAACAAACAATGTAATTCAAACATAGATGTAGGGTTGGGTTAACCCTAACCCTAACCCTAACCCCTAAACGTTTTGTCATTTTATTTACCATTTTATAATAGCATAGGACTAAAATGTATATGGTATAATCATTTAACTTTTTGGACATAGTGTGAAATGTCGATTCTGGGCCACCATATAAATGCATAAAAAATATGTAAGATGTCGATTCTTGACCACCATATAAATGCATAAATTTTCGACTTTTCATTTACCAATTTTATATAAATCTGTGTGCACGCAACCTTGATATTGTGATGTGTTTTGACAAACCTATTTCCGAAATACTATTCCATGACCCTTTAGGTCGCGTATTGCAAACACAACTATTAGTGAGGTAGCTTAGGGCCATATTTTGGAAAGATCGTGACATGCTGGACCAAAGCACCAAACTTGGCACACCCATCACTTGAGATATATAGAACAATATCAGAAGGGGTGCCCGTTGCTCTGGGCTCTGTGATGCCCTCTGGTCCCCAAAAGGGCATCTGAGGGGCAATATTGCCATTCAAAGAATAGTTAGCCTCCCAACAGCTTCGTTATTTTTATTATCCTTAAGGCTGGGAAGCTGAAACTTGCCACACTGTATCACTGGTTCAAGCCCTACAAGAAAATGTCACAAAATCCAAGATGACCGCCATGATGACAACATTTTCCAAAAATAAGCCATTTTACTGACGATTTTTCGGTCATATTTTTCGATTTTTTTTATTTATGCAATTTCTCCACAAAAACTGCGTGATAAATTAGTAAATATTATTGTGATGTGAAATAAAATAGTTTTTGTCCACTTTTCATCGCGAAAAAAGCAGAAATTTTGAAAAAATATGACAAAAACATCAATTTTCTGGTACCCCACGTGGCCGCCATCTTGAATTTACCCATGATCCTCTGCTCGGGGGGTCATGTATATAGGCTCAAAATGACCCCAATATGATAAGCGATAAAGTCCTGGAGTTTCAGTTCTCCATTTTTTGTCGTTCCGGAGATAGCGCAGAATATTTGGTGGGGGGCCCAGGCCAGGTAGGGTTAATTTTGAAGGAATACGAAGAAAACAGAACTTTCCAGTTACACCCTAATATCATCCATTTCAATTTACTCATGATGCTCTGCTCCGAGTATTATGATGCAGGCTCAAAATAACTTCAATATCATGAGCTATAACTGCGCTAAGTTACAGCTCTCAACGTTTATTCATTTTGGATCACCAGGGAAAATTCTCTTAGAAGGAAGTGGGGTGGCTGAAACCACCTAAACCAATTAAGTTTACATAATCGCCTGTGTAAGGAGGTGTCTAAAACTACATCTAATATATTCCACTGGGTACCAAGACCATTACATATATATGTGCATGGTTCAACACCCGTGCATTACTCTAATTATATGCCGGTTGTGCATGTACACTGTAAGAAAAATGATACTGAAAGGGGAGGATCCTGTGATCAATTGTTATTAGTGGATTCAGATCCAGTCCCCCCCCTTTTCCCAATGAAGTTTTCTCTGGGGCTCGCAACTGTTTAAAGCTAGCACTTTGTGTCTTTATAACAAATCAAATTAGGGGCATTTTATTCTCGGAAAAGAGCATCATGGGTAAATTCAGATTTGACGAAACGGTGGTGTACCTCGAAAATTTTGTTTTTGGAGTATTTTCCTCAAAATTGGTGTATTTTTCTACGTAAAAGTACCCAATAATATCGTATATCACATCAGATGATTAATTACTAATTCGCAATGTAATTTAGGCAAAGAAAATTGCACAAGTAAAAAGTTTGAAAAATCGATTCGAAAAATCAGAAAAATGGCTTATTTTTATAAAATGACGTCACCGTGACATCATCATAGAGACCATCTTGAATTTTGTTGTATTTTCTGGTAGCACTGGAACCCTAGATATAGTGTGGTAAGTTTTAGCTTCCTAGCCTCAAGGATAATAAAAATAATGAAGATATTGGTAAGCTATCTATTTTTTAATTGGTAATATTTCCCCTTAACCCTATACCTGGCCTGGAGGGAGGGACATTATTCCCCCCCATCAAATTTTCTGCGCTACCTCCGGAACGACAAAAAACAGAGAGCTGAAACCCCGTGACTTTATAGTTTATCATACTGTGGTCATTTTGAGCCAATTTGCATAACCCCCCGAGCAGGGGATCATGGGTAAATTCAAGATGGCGGCCACGTGGGGTACCAGAAAATTGATGTTTTTGTCATATTCCTTCAAAATTTCTGCTTTTCCGCGATGAAAAATGGTCGAAAACTATTTTATTTCACATCACACTAATATTTACTAATTTATCATGCAGTTTTTGCGGAGAATTTGCGTAAATAAAAAATTCGGAAAATCTGACCGGAAAATCAACCAAAAATGCGGTTTTTGAAAAATGACGTCATCAGAGCGGCCATCTTGGATTTTTTTTTTTTACATTTTCTGGTAGAGCTTGACCCAGGGGTATATTGTGGTAAGTTTCAGCCTCCTACATGTAACTCAAGGAGTAAGAGAATTCCCTCCAGGCCACGACAGGTCGCAAAAAGCCCAGGCCAGATAGGGTTAAATGCCCTTTTGGGGGCCAGAGGGCGTCACATGATCCAAAGTGATGGGCACCCCTTCTGATATTGTTTTGTATGCCTCAGGTGATGGATGTGCCAAGTTTGGTGCTTTGGTCCAGCGTGTCACGATCTTTTTGCTAAGCCACCTCACTAATTCTAAAGTTCTCACAGATGATAACGATTTGGAAATTGCCCACTGGAATGATATTAATGTTCACCAGTCAAAATATTATACAGACACCTCTTTTATTGAAGAAACTGATCTTCTGCCCTCCATTAGCAATAATAGTACACTTTCCTTTCTTCATTTGAACGTTAGAAGTCTCAAGAAGCATTTTACAGTAGTCACAGGATTTATCCATAATCTTAAGCACAAATTTTCTGTCTTAGGCTTTTCGGAAGGCTGGTTAAATCTCACAACTGAGAAATTATATGATATCCCCGGCTACAAAACAGTTATATCCTCCAGGAAAAATAAAAGGGGAGGCGGGTTGATCTTTTATATTCACGAAAATATTACATCATGCAAAATAAGAGATGATCTCTCTCAATGTGGCGAGAATGATGAGTATGAAGCTCTATTTGTAGAACTAATCTGGGATAAAAAGCAATATCTTGTTGGTTTGTTTTATCGACCTCCGAACAAAAATATTAATATTTTTAATCAGAATTTACTTTCTGTTCTGAAAAAGGCGAATGTTGATAAGAAAAATTGTATTTTAATGGGCGACTTCAATATTGATCTCTTTAAAACGGATCGGCACACACCATCTAAAGAATTCTTAGAACTCCTCAAGTCTCAGTATTTTTTCCCTCAAATTACTAAACCAACCCATGTTAGAGAACGTTCATCGACACTCATTGATAATATTTTTACAAATTTTCATGATGACAATCTGTTGTCCGGCATATTTTTAACTGATATCACTGACCACTTCCCGATATTTCACTTTCTTAATACACAGCCTGTTCCTAAACCTTCCTTAAACAATATAACTTACCGTAAATTCACTGGTCCTCAAGAAGATAAAAGAAATTGACTGGACTGATATACATCCTAGCCATGACCCGAATATACCCTTGCAAAGTTTTCTTTCAAAATTCGAATCTGTCTTCCCTTTATCTACTCATAAACATTCAGTAAGGAAAATTATTAAGCCTTGGAATATTACGATCCATTCATGAAAAAAATAAACTATATCGGCAGCATCTTATCACCCAGGATGACAGCACTCTTGTCCAATACGGAGCTTATAGAAATAAGCTTAATCATGCTATTAGATTATCTAAAAAACACTATTTTGACAGAAAATTTAATGAATGCAACCAAGATATCAAAGGGACATGGAGAGTGCTGAACCAACTCCTGAATAGAAACAAAAAACCAAAAACACCAGACTTTTTCACAATTGATGGCAAAGCTGTATCTGACAATGTTACAATAGCTAATAAATTTAATCAATATTTCACTTCTGTTGCATCCAATCTAGCTTCAGAAATACCGACTACAGCATCTGCATTCACAGACTATTTAGATTCGCCCTTAAATAATAATTTTGAATTCCCACACATAACTTCAGATGACGTAAAAGAAACAATAATGAGCCTTAAATCAGCCGCACCGGGTCTAGATGGTATCCGTATGTCAATACTTAAACTGGTCTCAGATCCTATTTCTACTCCACTTTCATATATTATAAATAGCTCTCTCTCTAACGGCGTTGTTCCCGATCTCTTTAAACAGGCTAAAGTCACACCAGTATTCAAATCCGATGATCAATCCTGCCTCTCAAACTATAGGCCAATATCTGTTCTATCTTGCTTCAGCAAAATACTAGAGAAACTTGCTGTCTGTAAGATATTAGAATTTCTTGATGTTAATAATGTTCTCTCAAATGAGCAATATGGCTTCCGAGCAAACCATTCCACTGTTTTAGCAGCATCTTCTTTATATGACTCACTTATTTCAGCCAAAGAATCTAAATTGTATAGCATAGTTTCCTTTCTTGTTCTATCCAAGGCATTCGATACTGTGGATCGCACGATTCTACTCTCTAAACTTAATTACTATGGTTTCTGTGATCTATCGAATACTTGGTTTAGCAGCTATTTATCAAGCAGATCACAAAAAGTATGTTTTAATGGTGTATTATCTGACTCTAGACCAGTAAACTGTGGAGTGCCACAGGGTTCAATTCTCGGTCCAATTCTTTTTCTTTTATATATCAACGACATCAACAAAGTAACCAATATTCTGAAAATTATTCTTTTCGCTGATGATACCAGTGTCGTATTTTCTTCTGATAGCCTCAGTGAAGCTATTAACACTATGACATACGAACTCCAAAAATTACACTGTTGGTTTTCTTGCAATCTCTTATCATTGAACATTAAGAAAACAAAATATATGATTATTAATCCAAATACATACAGACCCGGCAACAATATACCCACACTATCTGTTGCTGGCACTGAAATTGAACTTGTCCATCAATTTAAATTTCTAGGCCTCTATATCAATGACCAATTAAATTGGAAATCTCATATTAATTACATATGCAATAAAGTATCTAGAAACATAGGCATAATTAACCACGTCAAAAGTTCGCTGAACAAGAAGACGTTATTTATATTATATTATTCTATGATTTTTCCGTACCTAAATTATTGTAACATATTATGGGGAAATACATATGTCACTCACCTAAATCCGTTAATCCTATTACAGAAGCGCGCAATAAGGACAATTACCCTTTCGGATAAGCTAGCTCATACACAACCATTATTCAAGGAATTTAACATTTTACCTTTACAAAAGTTAAACCAGCATACCTCTCTTCTTTTGGTGCACAGATTTGTCTACAGTAATGATCTATTACCCTTAAATTATCAGACTTATTTTACCAAGTTATCTGATGTACATCGCTATCAAACCAGGGGCCAACTACATAACTTATATAGACCGTTTTACTATTCTAATCTATCGTACTATACCGTAAAAATTACTGGACCACGAGAGTGGAACAAATTGCCTCCTCTGCTTAAATGCATCCAATCGGCTTCTCTATTCAAGTCGAAACTGACCTCATATATTTTACAAGTCTGACTCCTTTCCAAGTTCCACATTGCAACAAATTTAAGATCTATTCACCATGAAAGTCTGTTTTCTCAATGCTATGTTAATGTGTAGCCCTCTGAATTATTGTGGGATAGAACAAGCCCCATGGGGTTTTATTCCCGCCAATAGCTTATGTGATCAAACATAACCTCTCCTTGTTCTTTTTTTCTTCTATGATCATATTTCATTGGAGTGTAAATTACAATTATATTGGTGAATAAAGATCAATCAATCAATCAATGATACGCCCAGCAGTGACCGTTGTGGGTGTATGGTGTCCAGGCGTCTGTTAATACCAAATTATACACATGACGGCACATCTGACGTTTACTATTTCACTAAACATGAATCATTCAAAGCACTAAGAACCCCTCTACCTTAGATGCATCCAAAGCGTGTCTTCTTTAAGCCATTGATGACAATAAGCATTTGTTGATAATGTTCACCTTAACCTTCCGCCGACTTTTGTTCCAAGTTTCTATTAAATAGCGCTGCCCCAACGAAGCAAAAATTCACATGATGATTCTCGCCCATCAGATCCGATGCACGTCACGGAGCCAAACTGTCATTAAAACCGCACCTGCTCCACTGAGAACTGACATATTTCGAGTGACGGATTCTCCATGAAATTATGATCGCTGGAAATGGGCAACTATCAGAGAAATCAGGCTTAACATTCAAACACATATTACACACTTCGATAAGTAATGTATATTGAAATTTGGTTCTCATTAGTAGGATGGTTGATCGGCCATCTTTGATTACCCTGGAACGTTATAAAACCTACTCCCCAGTCAACAATGAAGCAATCAACACAAAACTTGGTACATATCGATGGATCGGGATATCCCAAAACTCATTTTACATACATACATACATACTTTCACAAGTATATATTAGACTTATTTACACAGACATCGACTTACGCTATGTTTCAATGTTACATATACAAGTGATTAGAAAGATATGTTTCGTTTTTTATTAACTTAAGGATCAGATAGTCCACAAAATTGAACACATGCTGGGGGATCTGGAAGCCACTGATTTGAGAGAAGAATTTAACAAAATCAAACCATGTGTGAAAGCCGAGTTGATTCAGTTTTTTAGAAGTAACATCCATCAACGCATCGGCATCTTTGGAAACGCCGGAAGGTATTGCTATATTATAGAATTAATTATTCCGGCCGCCCTTGTAGGACACTTACGAACATAAAACATCAATTTCATATTTGCACCACTGCTGAATACCACCATGTTTTAATGTAGACAATTTCTTCTGTTTAGTATAACTTTATAACCTATTACCACCTTTCCCCCTCAAAGTAAAACACATGCCTGTTACGTACTTTTTGGAAAGCTGTATTTTCCGCTTGCTGAACGTGAGGCTCCGTTTCACAGAGTCCTCAATGTATTGGCCTTTATGCTGTTTTTTGGTCCTTGATTTTTCACCTTTGCTATGTTTCCTCGGATTATAATGCTGAGTCCGGGGAACATAAAATCGCCCATACTTTGGTGATGTGGCCTAATGTGAAAGAAGACAATGAAATATACGTATATATCTCCCTACATAGAAACACATTCTTACTGGTCAGCTTTCTTTTCACTGTTATTACTTCTTTGAAAACATTTTGCGGCTGTGTAAATTCCACAAATAATTACTGAATACGTGTTAAGGATATATTCTACAAAATCTGCAAGGCGAACTTAAAGTTATACATGCCCTGCCAATTACGATTTTGTCTTCGCCAAATATAGTGTATATATTCACAATAAAACTTCATTCTCTTCGGTGCTGTGGGGGAATAATAACATGCATTTCACGGAAACAAATCTTGGATGTTATTTGTTTTTGGATATTGATTGATATATTTCATTTATAACAGATGATGAAGATATGGAAGATGATGTGGCAGAATCGCAACGAAATTGCGCATCTGAACACCCCTCGACTCCGGGCGCCAGCCATTCATAATGTATTGATTTTGAACCAAGATGTCGCGACATCAATCATTCAGTTGAGAAATATACAGATTAAAAAAAGTATTGCAACTAGAAATGGTTCCTAAGGTTTCCCTCCAAACAGAAACACCGGTTTTCATTACATGAGTGTCTTGATGCATCGGTGATGTATACCAAATTTTACATCCAGCATTTCAACGTATTACAGACATGCACGTCTCTTGATACATCGATACTCTATACCAATTTTCGTATAGAACACTTACACGGTATCAGAGATATACATCATTAAAGATTTTGAATAAATTAAAGATGGCCACCAACGTTTCCGCCCAATTAAAGAAACCTTCCTTTGAAGTTTCTTGATGCATCGATGATCTATATCAATTTTCACACTGAACAGCTAAATGGTACCCGAGAAACACAAGATTAATGGTTTCGCATAAATTGAAGATGGCCGCAAAACTTTCCACCTAATCAGGTCCAGATTCAACAAAATTCTGGGCCACGAGCATATGGATGTTCACTGCAACCTTCGTGTGCCTATGGTTAGTCGTTGTAGAAATATCTTGGTAACAAGAGAGGTGTGACGGACAGACGGACGGACGGACATAACGACAATACCAAGGAGCAAAAAAAAATTTTGGGGTGAAAAGAGGAACGCCGAAAAATATGAAAATGGTCCATGTTTAAGCCAGGTATGAAATGTGTTAATGATGGCGATACATTGCGGCAGAGTTCATTTTGGAGTGACAGTCATATGATGCTAGGAGGATGGGAATTTGTGGGAATTAAAGTGCTTGGCAGGATAACTAAAAACGTCATATAATTAGCATTATGGGTAAATTTACATCAGGGAAATTTAAAGATGGCTGGTTGGTAGAAGAAGGGAGAGGTCAAGAGAATGTGTTGGGAGAGAAATCAGTGAAATTCGTCAGAAATAAAAGAAAACCAGAAGGTGTAGGTAAGTAATCAAATTTATAAGTCAATTACGGGTGTGAAAACAGTTAGATTAGGATTGGACTTTGGTTTCCTGTTAACCCATTTCGTTGTTGTAAGTTAATATACTTCTACTATCTTTGTCGTCTGCGAAGGGGAATGAGACACGAGGGTCTTGTGCTTTTATATATCCCAAAGCGGATATGTGACGTATCCCCTTTCGGATAATGTTTCCGCTTTCAGATACTATATCCGGTTCGTCAACATATCTGTTGGATAATCATAAATCTACTAGACCTGGATGTGATCTATACCATACAGTAAATCAGCAAGTTTTAACAGAAATTCAGCACGGTAACTATCTCCCTTCCAGTGAACGTCCAATTATTGTTTCGCCGCTGGGTGCTATAGAGGAACCGGACGGCGGAATGCGTTTAATACATGACTAGTTTACCTGAATACAAGCGTCTAGTCCGTCATTCATAATTCAGTCGTCGTCCATTACAGAATATCCGCGTCCATAATCCAGAGACCTATTCCATATCTATATAACATTATTAGCACCAAATTCAAAAAGACAATCATAGTATACATAAACATAAAGGCTTTGCAGTGAATGATTATGCAACATTATCTTTTCAGTCTCGTGTTCAGTCCGTTGATGATGCAGCCAAATTGGTAACTCCGGGCTCTTATATGGCTAAGGCTGACCTTAAGTCTGCCTATAGATCTGTTTAAATCAGTCAAAATAGTTGCAACGTAACCGGTCTAAAATGACCCATCGATGACAAAAATATGTATTTATAAGATTCTAAGCTTCCATTCTGATCAAAATTGTCTCCAGGTATTTTTCATACGCTATCTCAAGCTGTGCGTATAGTAATGGCTAGGAAGGGCTATATAGGAATAGTAGCATACATCGACGATTTCTTCCTTTGTTTCCCTACTAAACATGAGTGTGCAGAAGCATTACAAGTCTTAATTAAGCTCTTGCGTAAGTTGGGGTTTTCCATAAATTGGAACAAGGTGGAAGATCCAGCTCAATGTGTAACTTTTCTTGGTGTTAAACTAGACTCTATTGAAATGGGCAAGCGATTATCAGAGGACAAAATAGAGATTAGAAAGCTTGTTTTACAGCAATTTTCTGAACAGCGGCGTGCAAACCGAACTTAGCAGCTACAATCCTTGATCGGTAAATTAAACTGGGAAGCAGCAGTCGTCTACGTCGGGAGAAATTTCTTGCGGCGGTTTATAAATAGCATGACCAGTCTTAAAGGAGTCATTCATAAAGTTTTAATTACTGGCTCATTAGCAGATGATTTGATTTGGTGGCGCAACTTTATGAGCACATTCAATGGTAAATCATTGTTGTTGGACAATATACCTATTGCATCTGTATACACAGACGCGTGGTTACTGTTGCAGGAAGTTATCATAATGACGATTGGTATTACGTAAATTTTGTGATCGATTGTCCTGCTACTAAGGATTTGCATATTAATCAAAAAGAACTTTTAGCAGTAACTTTTTCAGCCACCAGATGTAATAAGCGAGTGATATTCTTTTCTGATAACTCTGTGACGGTTGAAGCAATTAACAAAGGCTTCCCCAGAAACGAAATTATAATGGCGTCCCTGTGATACATGTTCTAGTTGTCGACCAAATTTAATTTTCACGTGACCTATCGCCATATTCCTGGCATCAAAAATAAGTTAGCTGATCAGATATCCAGATTGCATTTGCCCGGTCAGCTTTATAGTCTCTATAATTCCCACCTGTATGTTAGATGCCCTATTTCCAACGTGTCCAGTGAAACGTACAATTTTTTTGTCTTCACAGGGCCTGCTGTAATCCAGTTGGACAGACAAATCTCTCAGTTTAGATTGTCAGCTTTTGCAGAGTCTACCTGTGTAACCTATATGTGTCAACTGAACAACTTTTTGACATTTGGTCATTTGGTCGGGATTTCCCCAGTCCCTCTATCCTTACCAAATTTAGCTGGTTATATTGTATATCTGGCACAGAATCTTGCATACGGCTCTATAAACAGTATTTAAATGTAATTAGAATTTTTCACCTTGAAAGCAATCTCACTCCCCCCCGCCCCATGTTGTTAACAGTTGGTTTATTACCAGCTTTTGTTACGCCAAGCTATTTCGTATTCTGACCAAGGCATGACTCTATGGATAACACATTCTAAGACTATCCAATACAAACAAAGGGTTGTTCAAATCCCCCTCCCCCAAATCCCAGATTCTCCTTTCTGTCCGTCATGTGTTACCTTGGCTGTTTTCAAACGTACCTTAGTGCCCTTGTCTGCACCTGCCTTTCAATACCTTTCTCCGTCTGGCTCTATTGTCGTCACTCAATCGTCGTTTGCCCGACGCCTAAAGACCTGCCCAATTGCGGTCGGGCGAGATATTAATACTTATTCAAATCAGTTTTCGCAGAGGGGGTGCCTCATTTGCATTAGAATGCGGCATACCTTCTGACTTGATAAAGTTGCAGGGTGACTGGCGGAGTGATGCATATCAACGATATCTCGACCCCTCCCTTGCCACAAGGCGCACGGTCTCGTCATTAATGGGAACTAGAATAACGATCTTAACAAAAGCAATTAACATGAAATGAATTTACAATTTTAATGTACTATGAGTTGGGTGTTTGGAGGATATAGACACTCTCATTGCTGCTGTATGTAAATGTTTGTAGCTATCTGGCAGTGCATGGGTTATTTAATTACCCCATTTATTTTATAAAATATTTGTATCTTTTAATTGGCGGCAGGCAGCAATAAATTGTTCGTGTCCTGTTTTATTCACCCAAACCAGAGTTGTTGTTTGTGCATGTGTTTATTTTTAATTAGATGTGTTCCTTTTGGATGAGACATTAAAATTAATATCTATTTTATCGCATTTGACTGAGTGACGTCAGTGTGACTTCCTGTACATGCCATGATATTGGTCTAGATGAAGTAGTTCTAAGTCAATAACTGCAAGTCAATGATATTCTTGAACAGGTTTGTCCGCTGTCCTCTACAGCGGTTTAGAAAAGTCAAACTGTTTTGCCGCTGATCGATAGTTTGAAGCGTTACCGGATGCAGCCTTTCAGAATTGCGCTTTCATAATATCGTTCATTCTCTTAATGCATTATTCACTCCCCTGTGTAACATTGAGCTCGGTCGTTTCTACAATTTATGTTTTTTGCTCCAAGTCTAACTTCTGGCTGATAAGCATGATTACCTTCCGGCAACAATATCATCAAAGTGAAGAAGTGTGTAATAAAAACTCAATGAATGTTATTAGTATGATATTGAATAGCGCCTTGAAAATATAGGCGCTATTTGTGGAAAGTCGACGTGTTGTGCAACACACGGTAAGTTGACTCTTGGTATGTCAACTATTTGTATGTACAATTGTTAGTTCGTAAGACCTATCATGAAAATGGAAAAAGTGACCATAGTTGATATACATGTACAGTTCTGCCATTTAACATAAAGCAACCGTTTTTATTTTACCAGAGAAGGAAAGGATTAAGCATGTCTTCGTTTATGGGAATTTCATCAAAGGTAAAATGTATTCTACTGCTGAGCTTCCTTGGAGCTGTGGCATTGGCATCTGGGAAAACGTTTCACAAAAGTTCAAAGCAATATTCGTGGGCCGATTGCCAGAAATATTGTGAAAAGCGTAACGATGAATTGGCGACCGCTCTCACCTCAAAGGAATTCTCAGAGCTGGCTCAATTCGTTGTCCAGAAGGGGTAAGTCCAACCGGAAATGTTTACTGTCTCCATGAATCTGTGGAGGTTTGTATGGTAATCAAATAAAGCCATCCTACTTAGATAACTTTGTTCAAATTCTGTCTAATTTCCCACATGACGCTCAACGATCCCCGCGATGTATCGCGAACATGGAGTTGTCAGAAATCGACACGGATTTCCATCTTTTCAATAGACTTGCAACAACTCCAGAATTCAAAACGTCGACCTGATCCAAATCGTATTGGTGAGATAATTCCCCACTTCTCGACTTTGAACATGACGATTTGTCGTTTAAAATCTCTAGAAGTCAGCATACCAAGACGCGATTTGCCGTGTTGCTTCGCAACAAGTCGACTTTCCACAAGTCAACTTGCAAACAAATTGATTTGTGGAAAGTCGACGTGTTGTGCAACACACGGTAAGTTGACTCTTGGTATGTCAACTATTTGTATTGCCGCGAAGAAACGAGAAACGAGACAAGTCACGTTCAAAGCATCATCCGAACGCATGGCACGATCATCATCCGAGCGCATGGCACGATCATCATCCGAACGCATGGCTCGACCATCATCCGAACGCATGGCTCGATCATCATCCGAACGCATGGCACGATCATATGTAGAAACGTGTTAAGTGAAACGAGAAATGCCCTTAGCAAGCTAAGATGTGTTCAATGTCGACAAGTCGAGAATTATCTCATCGATTCGAATTGGATAAAGTCAACGTTTTGACTAATCGAGTTTTTGCAGGTCGACATTCTGGATACATTGCGAGAAACGCTTTCCAGCAACTCAATATTCGAGATAATTTGATTGATTTGCCACCTTACAAGGCGCGAAATCACGAGAAACATTTCGCATTATTCTGATCAAATTATTTAAATCGACTGGAGCGAAATCGCAAAGACGTAATGCGACTCAGCATTTCAAGGCAACTAGAGGCAGATAAACGTTTCCATAGTTATCACATAGTGTCGTGGTAGTAGATTATTACCTTTGGTGAGGGTTCATTTGGCCCACTTGAAAACCTCTATCGACGTTGATCGAAACGACATTTCTATTGGTGTTAAACAACTGAAGTATCTAAGCTGATGATGATGTAGGGCTAATCATGTCGCCCTAGTTTTGACTGTAAGTGTGTGAAGCATTCTTCGTCCTAGGTCAACATCTGTCCCAATCTTCGTGTGGAAATTTAACCTACAAGCATTACAACTTCAAAATTGTCAGAGAAATAAGCAGAAATTTAGATCGGACGTACATTTTACGTTACGTACATAACAATTATCTGGCTTTGTTCGCAGTAGTACCTTATTTAGAATTCGGTATATATCACTCACTATAGGTTTCCTCTGTTTGCGAACATTCCAATAAATGTCTGCTGTATTACATCCGGTCAATATGCAATATTGCACTATTTCTCTCCATTCTTGATTAGGATATATCGATAATCTACCTTTCATCTTTATTGCAATAGGATAAACGCCTGGATTGGTTTGAGACTTGCTGAGTATGATGGTGACTTTCGGTGGGTGGGTGGCTCCCAGTTGGCGTATGAGGAGTGGGATGTTAATTGCCCTCGTCTCGTAGTATCTCAGCAATGTGTGGTATTGCCATATTCGAGCGGGAAGCTAGTCAACTTACCATGTTCGTACCCGCACGGCTGTCTGTGTGAGAGAAAGGGTGAGATATTTGGATTTTCCCCTTTATGTGTAACTTCATAAGTCAATAATACATTTTCAATACGATACTGTCACTCGGTTAATTAAAAACAATTAGAAAGAAGAAATGGTCTGAGAATTTAGCAGAAAATTTACGAGCGAATCGCGATCTTCAAAATTGTATATGTTCGCACTTTTAGACTCTTCTTGTTCTGACCCAGTCTAGCCTGGAGGAGTTGCGGGGGATCCGCCACCCCCGCCCTCCCTCTCTCTCTCTCTCTGTCCGGTGAACTTTTCTTTCGTGCTCAGAAACGGAGATAAACAGAGAGCCTACAGCTAGCTATGATCCGAATGTCCAATGTCCAATAACCAATATCAAACCCACTTCACACAGCTTATTTTGGACCCATTTGCTTAACTCCCGAACAAAGGATTATAGGTCAATTCAAAATAACGGCCATTAATGGGATTTCGACTTTCTTCTTCAAAATATTCGCTTTTTGAGGGTAAAAGTGGGCAAAACTATTTTATTTCACATGAGATGATTATTTACTAATTTATCACGCAATGATTGGGAAGAAAATGCATAAATAAAAAAATTGAAAAATCGGTCGAAATATGCCTTCTGTGTTGATTCCGAATACAAACATCAAATTTATTCAGTGAGTAAATGTACCATGTCATCCGTGTTATTAGATATGAGAAAATCAAACCTTAACCCGATTGCAATTATCAATTACATATTCCTACCCCAATTAACTCATATATATAATCTATAAAATAGCCTTGAAATTTGGATCAACGAATTCCTGTCAGTGATTAATAATATGTAGACGGGGACATCGTTTATAAATTAGTCTGCTTGCCTTTCGGTCCTGTCAGTGGGCCAATATCTAAGCAAGATACAATCTGGGCTTATAATCTATAGCGTGTTATTCAGAACTATCAACTTCTATCAGAACTTCAGCACTGCATTGATTTACACTTCAAATGATCAGTTAGTGGAACATATACTTAACTATCACTGTTTATTCGTTTTATACGTAATCGCACGCATGGTAATTAATTCAACAATTATGATGACGTATCATCGTCTTTTCATATCCTAATGTAAATGGGTAATAATGAATATTCTTATCTTAAATAAATTCGATTCAAAGAAATACTACTCGGTATGTTTTTTATTCTCATTTTCGTTTGCATATGCATTTGATTTCAGATTGGCTGGACGCCTTCGAGCGGATATCCGAGGATATCCATCCTGGCTCAGCATCACTCCTGGTCTTACACACACGATCCACGGTAGAATGTTCTACTCAATGTCTCCGCACTGATCGCTGTCATTTATTCATGCTGAAACAGCTTACGTGTACACTCTACTCCACGACTGGTCTCTCCTTCCAGCCTTGCGAATATCCAAGCTGTTCTACATACCGACAAAAATATAACTATTAAACTGGTGTAAAAAAAAATGACAAGAAAATAGTACACGTAAGCTGAAATATCCTTCCAGAGGTTCGATTGTATTCTAGTACATATTCGTCAGCGCGATCTGAAAGTAATAGCATTATTTACTGCAGGAAGTGTGTGTTTTCGTCTAACCTGAAATTGAGGTGACATTATGAAATTGTGGATTCATAATGTTTTTATTGATTTAAATTGGCTACTCCTTAAAATTTCTTCGAAATAAATTTCTAGAGGATCGCAAAATTGTTTCCGCGGTCGTTGTATAGTTGCGCTCGTCACCGGTTTCTTCGACTGTGTAAAAATAAACGAATAAAGATTTATTGTATAAACCAACCGTTCGGCTCGTTTCGAAACTTTGTTGATTTTGCTGGGTCATTAGCAATTGGTTCTGACTGTGTGACCACTGTATGGAGAAGTGGTAAAGGAGTTTTCGAGCAAGTAGTTCGGTTTGCTTTTAATTCCCGTAACGTGATTAAGGGAGTAGATCACGTTGCCTGTGGAGCCATAACATGGGCATTTTTGACACCTTTCGAAACCGACTGAATTTCGCGTTATTTGTGTCCTCAAAAAGAGATAGATGTAAACAAAATAGTAATATCTCGCACAACTGAACCATTTATTCGTATTACCATTTGCTCCAAAGTGAAATAGTTTTGACAAAAAGTGTGCCTATCCATCATCGGTTGGATGGCACAGAATGTGACGTGGGTAATTGATGATGCTTGCGGTACCCGCGGTACCCCCCGAAACTTGATTCCTATACTATGGTGTTCCATTTCGGCCATTTTTGCGTCGCGCGTCGCAGGCGACGGGAAGGGCCACGTCGCCCTTTCCGTCGCCCTTCCCGTCGTGTTCTTATAATGTTAAGAGATAGAACGCGACGCGACGTCGCCCTTTTTAAACGCGACGTCGCACCGCCGTTTCTGTCGCGCGTCGCTTTTATCAATTTTTTTTATTCCCATTGGATTTACGCGTGGATGCGTGTGTGTGGCTTTCATGTGTTTGTGTGTTTTCATTTTTCAGATGTCCTTACAGTATACCTCCTTAAGTGACCATATTGACCAGGCCGTTGAAAATATCCGTTTATTTACTGCTGTCCAACACTGTATCTGTCCAACACTGTAGCTCTCGGGAGCTTCATCTATAAGAGCTAGATCTATAAGCTTTCAATTTACCGGAGAGAGATAGTCCTATATGAAGTTTTACTGTGAGAATTTTGTTCTTTCTGCTCTTTCTAAGAATTGACTGGAGAATGTAAGTACTTCTGCACTCTTCAGATCATCCAGCATTTCCACGATCGTACTAGACGATTGAACTTAAAATTCAGGACGAGTTCTTGGAGTTCAGTTAGGTTGCTCTTAACTGCAAGGATTCTTTCCTCAATTTCAAGAAAAGATTAAAAAATTCTGCTTATTTTCCTCCTTGAAACACAATTGTCGTCAAATGGCCTGAACAAAATCTGGAACAAAATTCCTGAATTATTTTAAGAGTGCATAGCATAGATTTGATTTTTTCTTGAAATTGAGGAAAGAATCCCTGCAGTTACAACGCCGTAAACAAGTTTTCAGATTTGGGGGGGGGGGGGGTGGCTATACTATACTATACTGCAAAATAAGGCGAGGGTCCAGGGCCCGCCTATGCCAAGGAAGCTCCAGTATCCCAGATGGCTGGAGATGCGTTCTTGGCCTTTTCCAGTGAATAAAACTCAACATTAAAACGCACACGTTGTAACCAGTTTTTTTAAATCTTTTCTTGTTTTGTGTGTGTGTATTTTCTTTCCAGGGTCAGTAAACCTACGGAGCCGTAAAAGTGACGTGCAAAAAAAAAAAAAAAAAAAAAAAAATTCTCGGGAGCCGACTTATTATCTCTGGATCCCGTGATATTATCTCGGGGCCCGACTTAATTATCTCGAAATCCTGTGATATTATCTCGGGGCCCGACTCTTAATTATCTCGGGCCCCGACTTATTATCTCGGGATTCCGAGATAATTGTCGTCCATTGGAATTGAAGGGCCATTCCGCCAGTTTATCGACTGTTCTGTTACGTCGCTGAAGTTATTTCCTTACTCCTTAGTCCAGTTTCGATATTCTGAATCGAGTTATGTGAAAGTAGTAACCTTCATGAAAATCGATATATTCGACAACCATTATGTCTTTCATAACACGAATGGAACCATGTTTTTCCCAATAATTTTTCCTCCCTATGAATATAATTGTGAGTAGAATACTTCAAAATGTGCGCCGTTAAGATCATTTGTAAAGGGTCGTAGTAAAATCCGTGTACATTCCACAATATTTTTCTAGCCACTTTAAGAGTGATCTAGATATCTTCCTGTTAAATTTATCTATCTCCCTGGCCCATTTTTAGGTGTTCAAATTGTGGACGACATACCCTCCGAGCCAGCGCTAAATGGACTGAAGCCCGATGTTGTCAGTTTACATCGACTGTAGGGGAGATTGGGGTACACTGGGACATTTTTCACCTTTTTGCAAAAATCTCTGTTATTATTGCCCTGTAGTGTGGCCTTGTATACTCTCGTTATAACTTATACTTATTATGACATAGTCACACAAAAAAATCTTAAATATCTATTATACTTTTCTCCAAAATCCTGTCCCAGTTTGCTCCACTATGGGGTACTCTGGGACATCCACTGGGATGCGATGGGACAATAATCAAAATACATTTTATAAGAAGTATATACTAATATGTTTCATAGGAGTTTAGAAGATTCAACAGCGATGGTTAAGTTAGTTGCTATTTTAGGCCCCTGCTTTACGTAAAATATTTCCCAGGAGTCAAATTGGAGGAAAAAATATTTTGTGTGATTCTCATCCCAACGAAAGCATTTGGCTTTGAAAGTTTTAGTAAAACTCATCAAATCTGACAGGATTGGCAAATACTACCATCTAGGAAACAAAATAATGCACTTTGATGGCATTTTAGGATGAAAGGAAATTTCACCATTTGATTATTATTGTCCCAGTGTGCCCCGGCAAAAGTGTCCAACTCTGCCCCACGTGCATGATATATTCCTTTTTATGACAAAAAACTAATACATACAGCTGAGATACTAAATCGATATAATTAAAGTGTACCTATGTCCATCCTCTCTCAGTAGTAATAAAACAGCAACGAAGTACATAACGAACTATCATCCTCAGTCCTAAAAATTTACTTGGACTGCTCAAAAACAGTTTTTGTGTCCTTAATTTTTTACCATTGATAGGTTTTACTTGTAATCAATATAGAAGTTGTATAGGGGTGATAGCTTTCCGGTGATAGTAATGTTATGTGCGTCTTGTTCTTAACAAAGAGCTGGACGGCTTGTCCCACTGTGCCCCATGTCCCACTGTACCCCAATCTCCCCTATCTGTTGGTCCTGTTCATCCAGAAATTCGTTTTGTGCTCCTTTTTCTTACAGTGGCACTAAACGGATTTCTGGACGAATTTACAGATATATTTGTTAGGAAGATATCTAGACCACTCTAAAAGTGGCATAAACAGATTTATGGAGGAATAGGACCAACAAATACAGTCGCTGTAAATTGACAATATCCATTTAGCGCTGGCTCGCAGGGTATGGTGGTCTCGCTTCAAACACCTAAGAATGAGTCAGAAAGATAGATAAGTTTATTTGGAAGGTATCTAGACCACTCTAGAAGTGGCTAGCAAAATATTGTGGAATGTACACGGATTTTACTACGGTTAACTACGATCTTAACCCTATCTGGCCTGGGCTTTTTGAGATCTGTCCAGGCCTGGGGGGGGGAGGGCGAAATGGTTCCCCTAATTATTTTTCTTACCCATTGAGCTAGGGGGCTGAAACTTAACTCACTATACCCCTTGGGTCAAGCTCCACCAGAAAATGTAAAAAAAAAAATCCAAGATGGTCACTTTGATGACGTCCATTTTTTGGTCAGATTTTTCGATTTTTTTATTTATGCAATTTCTCCACAAAAACTCCATGATAATTAGTAAATATTAATGTAATGTGAATAAAATAGTTTTTGTCCACTTTTCATCTCGGAAAAGCAGAAATTTTGAAGAAAAATGACGAAAACATCACTTTTCTGGTACCACATGTGGCCGCCATCTTGAATTTACCCATGATCCTCTCCTCGGGGGGTTATGCAAATAGGCTAAAAATGACCCCAGTATGATAAACTATAAAGTCACGGAGTGTCAGCTCTTATTTTTTGTCGTTCCGGAGATGAGGCAGAAAGTTTGGTAGGGAGGGGGAGGGGGGGCATTTTGCCCCTCTCCCCAGGCATGGTAGGGTTACCGGCAAATATTTTGAAGTATTCTACTCACAATTATATTCATAGCGAGGAAAAATTATTGGGGAAATCATGGTTCCATTCGTGTTATGAGAGACATAATACGAAAGACATAATGGTTGTCGGAATATATCGATCTTCATGAAGGTTACTACTTTCACATAGAGCCATTTAGAATATCGAAACGGGAATAAAGAAATAACTGCAGCGACGTAACATAACAGTCGATAAAATGGCGGAATGACCCTTCAATTCCATTGGACAATTACCTCGGGCCCCGAGATAAATAAGTCGGGGCCCGAGATAATATATATATATTTTTTTTTTTTGCATGTCACTTTCCTCTGCTTGACCACTTTCCCCTCTGACAAACACGCAGTGAGGAATATGTATTTCACAAACACGTTGTTTTTTTTTGTGTGCAAATAATGGGGGCGGGGGTGGGGGGGCATGAGTAAAGAGCAACCTACCCGAACTTGCCCTTTGCAAATGGACCTATCGAGTCTTCACATGAAATTCTGAATTCTTTACATCCAAACATATCGTTTACTATGGAACAAAATGACAGCGAAATACAATTTCTAGATATTCTCGTTATCAAATCTGGAACCTCTATTAGTGGTGATATATATAGCTAACCCACGGATACGCAGCTTTATCTCCATTTCAGTTCTAATCACCCTAGACACACCATCAGGGAGAATATTCCGTACACATTAGCCACACGGGTGTGAACTATTATTTCAGATATTTTGGTCCGAGACCAACGACTTTAGGAATTATAATCAGCTTTACGGCAAAGAGGCTATCCGGAAGGGCTTATCGATGAAGGGATTAGGAAAGCAACTGCCTTCCCAAAAAGTTGCTAGTAAAAACTTGTTTCCTTTTGTCACCGTCCAACAAGCCCAATAATAATAACGTGTTTCCCGTTATGATAAATACCTTAAGTATGCTGAATAACAGCCCTAGAATGAAAGATATTATCTCAAATTCGACAATTATCAACAGTAAAAGACAGGCCCCAAGCTTGAAGAAAATACTGGATTGGATACACGGGCCTCCAAATGTAAAAAAAAGAAGTGTGGTGCATGTATTCATATTATAGAGGAGCCTAGTATCAGGTTCACTCATCAAGATTCTGATTTTAAGGTCAAATTCAATATGTGGTGTGATTCGAAATTTGTCGTCTATGCTCTTGTCTGTGCGAACTGTGAAAAACATATATCGGGCAAACAACTGATTTACGTTCAAGATTAACAGTACGCAGACAGCAGATTAATAATGCGAACCATTATTTTCTGCCAGTGAGTCGGCATATCAGAGAATGCGCTTCCCCTTCGTTTAAGGTTTTATCATTAAGTTTCTGAGGGTAATCAGGCATTGTTAAATGTCAAAGAAATACTATGAATCAGCTAGTATTATAATTTAGTTTAATAGCTTATTTTCTTGTTCTCACTTGTATAGCTTAATAATGTATGAAAAGTCTATGGAGAAGGTCGTCCGTATAGCGTTTGGTGAATGAGAAGGGACGGGCTTTGGAATGGCTATCTTTTGACAATTTCTGCACATTGGCGGATTCAAACAAGAACAGATATAGGTCTGCCAAAGGTGGGACACAATTTCTACCAATTGGAATACCTATACGGTTCGTGTATGGTATTGCCAAATTTCACATAGATACTGTTAATGAGAAATGATATGACACTACACAAAAAGTTATATTTATCATACATTACTAGTATATTTAAAATGTTTGCGGATACCACCCACATATATTGTAAATGTACAGCAAATAATTTTGGTCACATTTGCCATGTGGGGAGATTTGCAAACATTTCTAAATATAATAAATGTATGATAAATGTAACTTTTTTTGTTGTGTGAGGTCATTAGACATAGATGAAGATTCTTTCTGTTAACGTAATGCCTCTTCTATAGGACTATGGCAGACACAGTCGCATTGCTACTTCAGACATTTACTTGCGTTTGGGTGTTCACATGCAGCATGATGTGAATAAAAACTGCTACGCGTTGATGTACGCGGAAATTGACATGGACGACAGCTCAGACTCTTATGTCCATTGTGCGCAGTATGAATTTGTCCACGCTTGGCAACTTACTCTAATCCTCATTTGGTTGTAGCAGACCCAGATATATTTGCAAAATAAACGATCCATGTAAACTGGGTCGTAATGTTTTTATTTGGTTATTGAAAACAAACTATCAAAATAGAATTGCTATGTGATGGGGCAACGTTCTGCCGTCAATTTTTTTAATGAATATTACATCCATGCGAACGGTGAATCCGGCTGATGTACGTTGGCAGTCAAGGTCACCAATACTCGTTTCAATAAATCAATCGCAGGTCACTAATATTGAAATTGAATGACAATAAAATGACGGTGATACGCATGGAGTAACACGCACCTGTTTTTCTGATTACTGAAACTTCCTGACTTCAGACAGAAGTCAATACTTGATTGAGTCATGTTCTAATAATTATTGAACAAACGCATAATGCAAGAATCAGGTAAAATCTTAGCCCAAATTTTGATTTTATCAGAATTACAACACATATAAGGGACATATCGAGTTATCGAGCATTTCTTCCTTCGGAAAAATATCCGTCAAGTTAAAATGTATCTTCCTTCTGATTTTCCTTGGTAAATTCACGTGAATTTGAATATTAGAATTTTAATATCAGCTTTCATGTACACTCTCAACTATGGGTGTGTAAAAGGGGTGTAAACTCGGCGAAAACATACCCAGGTTGTAAATGTACACCCATACGGGGTACTGATGAGGTGTCAAATCAGTGTTAATGTATCAAGGCGAAGCAGAATAAACTACGCGCAATTACACCTCAACGGTGCTTAAAATTGGAAAGGGTGTAAGTATAAAAGAATGTATAAGCTATTTCAAAAAGAATAACGGGACCTGCGCGGGAAAGTGTTACGCATGTTCTGGAACATTATAGCCGTGATTTGTACATTTTACACCAATTAAATATACATGGAGAATATAGTTTTTTTCTTACCCACATGCCCGAAATTTAATATTAATAAAGCCATGCGGCATTTCGATTGTGCATACAAAATGTCGCTATGGACGACGGTTGGCTACTAAATGTCCTACAAGGGTTGTACTGAAAACCATCAATGTGCGATGTTAGAAAACACCTCAACATAGCAATGGGTACTGCCAATTAGCACACCCTTAACACCACACAGGGGATTACCGATAGACACAATGCGTGTTATTAAACACCGTCTCTTTGGAGAGTGCTAATGAAAAGCAAAATATCTCATTGGAGGTATAAATGAACGCAGTCATTATATTACTCGATGTCCACACTTGTAGGTGTTAATGCACACGCCAACGCTACATTGGGAAGTACAGGGGTGTTATCTAACACTGACGAACACTCTAATATTTCGTCGGAGGAGGGGTGTGACTGAACACCTGGATGTTATTCGACACCCTCGATGAAAAGTATATTTGAGTAACCCAAACAGATTAATGGGAGGTGTCAATAAACATAGGAGGGCATTATTCAAAGCCCTCTGTAGGTGTTAATGAACACCCTAATGCCACAGTAGAGAGTATCAGTGAACACTTTGGAGTATTATGTAGATGTTGATGAACACCCCCAGTACCATTTTAGAGGTGTAAAGAAACACCTTGAACACCTTATCCTAAGCATATGGCGTATATATATCTCGTCTAGTAGCATTTGCCAGATCCTGTGTTAAATGTGACGATTTTAATCAGCATCACAAAACATTGTTGCAGAAACTTATAAAACGGCTATTCCACCAAGCGCCTCCACTCAAAGTTTCTCAAATTTGGCGATACATGTCGCATGCTGATAGCAAAATACGAGCGTAGCGTGCAAGATCTATGGCGATACGTTTCATAACTTGTGTCTAACTCCGCTTAACCCGGGGCTAGGGGCCGTATGAACCCATGTACAAGATCCTCATGGTACTCATATGAACAGTCACAATCAAAGCGTGACTGAGATACATCATTCTCTAGATGACGACTTTACAACGATTATTATTAATTAAGAATACTGATCAGCGATACGCATTTATATTTTTGGAACATCGTGATGTCTTGTCGGCATCATTGAAAACTGTTGACCGCTTCTCTCTTGTAGGAAACTAGCCTATTTTTATGTATGCTATGATTGTTTTGTTTTTTTAATTTGGTGCTAATACTGTTATATGCAATATGGAATAGGTCTTTGGATTATAGACGCGGATATTCTTTAATGGAATGGCTGAATTATGAATGACGGACTAGAAGCTTGTAATTGTACAGTAGGTGGTGACGAACACCACTAGCAAAGGCGGTGAGGGGTCAGAGTGTATGAAACCGCTACACAGGAGAGTGTTTATGTTTTCAGCTAAAAATTAGGCGGTTAATCACCCGGATCACGGATCTGGTCCGTTTTCACATTGGTGACACTTTTCGGTATTGTTCGCTTAGGTAGAGATAGAGTTGAAAAAAACCTAAATTGTTGCGCTATCTCCGGAACGACAAAAAATGGAGAGCTGAAACTCCGTGACTTTATAGTTTATCATATTGGGGTCATTTTGAGCCCCCCGAGCAGAGGATCATGGGTAAATTCAAGATGGCGGCCACGTGGGGTATCAGAAAAGTGATGTTTTTTCATATTTCTCCAAAATTTCTGTTTTTCCGCGATGAAAAGTGGGCAAAAATTGTCTTATTTCACATCACATTAATATTTACTAATTTATCATGCAGTTTTTGCGGAGAAATTGCATAAATAAAAAATTCGGAAAATCTGACCGAGAAATCGACCCAAAAATGCGGTTTTTGAAAATGACGTCACTGTGACGTCATCAAAGCGGCCACCTTGGATTCTTTTACATTTTCTGGTAGAGCTTGACCAAAGGGTATAGTGTGATAAGTTTCAGCCCCCTAGCTTAAGGGGTAAGAAAAGTAATTAGTGGGGGCCATTTCGCCCCCCCCCCCCAGGCCTGGACAGGTCCCAAAAAGCCCAGGCCAGATAGGGTTAAAGTATAGTATATACCTGTCTACCTAGACACCAGCGGTTGTTCTTTATTATTTGGTTTGGCATTGTAAATAGAAAAGCGAAGACTTTCCGAGTTTGATTCCAAATTATACATCCTCAGAATAGGTTCTTTAAACTCATTACAAGTCCCTCTGTATTTTTGAAATAATCATTCGACAGACACGAGCCCCCATTGTTGACATGACTACCTGCCTGCTTATAATTAAGGAAAAACAAATAGGCACGTATATATGTTGCATTTGGGACAATTAGAGATGTCAGCGTGGTCAACAAAGAGATCCAGAAGAATGTCATTTTGACGAATTTATTATAAAAGACTTTATGGACGACCCATATTAGCGACGTACACATTAGTATACAGTTTTACAGTTGAATCGTAAATCAGGAATTCGTCGAAAAACATCTTCATTCATTGGACGCAAACAAATCAACAGGACTAGACGGAATTTCTGCGAAATTTCTCAAGATCTCGTCCAACGTCATTTCACCTTCAATCACGTACTTGATAAATATGTGTATAAAGAACAAAACGTTCCCCAGTTTATGGAAATCAGCGAAAGTTTTACCACTTCACAAATCAGGACCAACAATGGACCCGGCAAACTATCGCCGCATCAGCGTGCTCCCCATTTTATCAAAAATATTGGAGAGGCATATTTGTATTCATTTATCGAATTATTTGGAATCCAGCAATCTCCTTCATGCTCACCAGTCCGGCTTTAGGCGTTTTCATTCGTGCCAAACAAGTATCACGGTTCTGTTGGATTCCTGGACCGAATGCATTGACCGTGGTAAAATTATAGGTGCAGTTTTCATCGATCTTAGGAAAGCCTTCGATCTGATCGATCATCAAATTCTCCTAAAGAAGCTGAATATATACGGATTCCATGAATCATCTCTCTCTCTTCTGGAATCCTACCTTCTTGGACGTCAACAACGCGCGTGTGTGTTAACGGTCACTTGTCGAAACCTGTTCTTTCTGACACGGGGATCCCCCAAGGATCAATACTGGGACCATTGCTCTTTCTCGTGTATATCAACGACCTACCTCTACACTTTAAATGCCAAACTGAGTCGTATGCTGACGACACAACGTTACATTCATTTGGCAATACCACTTGCGAGGTAGAAACAAAACTGAACCAAGGCGTCTCCAGCTTAACGTTCTGGTGCCACAACAACAAAATGGCGGTAAATGTGGACAAAACTAAATCCATGCTGATTACCACTGACCAGAAGCGCCACCACCTACCCTCCTCTTCTTTTAAAATTTCTGCGGACAATGCTGTTATTGAGACTGTAAAACACAGAAAATCCTAGGAGTTATCATTCAAGATAATCTGAACTGGTCGAACCATATAAACAATGTTATAAAGAAAGTCAAAAGTAAACTGTTTCTCCTAGCTCGTACGACGTGTTTTACCTTTTCATGCCAGAAAACAATTTTCTAATCTATTTATCCTGCCTCACATTGACTATTGTTTATCCGTCTGGGGCAATGGCTCCACGCATGACATTGATAGACTGGAAAGCCTGCAAAAACGAGCGATGAGGCTTATCATTGACTGTGATTCGTCTGTACGATCGGAGGACCTATACCAAAAAATGAACTGGTTTCCGATTTCTTATCGTTTTAAATTGAACACAGTTATACTTGTTTTTAAAGGGATCAACGGCCTCGCTCCTAGTTATATATCCAATGCGTTAGACGTTTATAACCCCATTAGAAATCTTAGATCGGCAAATCAGGGCCTACTTTTTAAGAAATCTTTTAAGATAAATGGACCAAAACTTTTTAACGAACTTCCAATTCATGTTAGAGGTTGTTTATCTTTGATCAGTTTTAAAACAGCCTGTTATAAGCATTTCTTAAACCAATTTTTACTAGAAAACCCAGCCTAGTCCTTGTTTTTCTGTTGTTTAATTTAATTATTTTTTTATATTTTTTAGTATTTTTAATTTTTTTATTTTATTTTTTATTATTAGTAGTATTTTTTTAATTATTATTATTATTCTTATTATTATTTTTTTTAATCTTCAATTCTAATAGGACTGTTATTCATGTTGTATATAATATTGTTTCTATTGTTGCTGCCCTCGACGCCGATGAAAAGAGGCCTTTGGCCTATCGGAACTATCGAGGTTTTCTTAAATAAAGTGTATTATTATTATTATTATTATTATTATTATTACACGCGGCTTGATTCCTTCACGGCGGAATTCATGTTAAAGGTATCATGCATGAAGAATTATAAAATATTGGGCATTTTTGTCAATTTAATATTGACTGGAGCTAACATGTATCGGTATTCAAGTGGATGGTGGTGGTAAGGATTTTATCATACACTTCCTGAGTAGTAACCAAAGGCTATTTAAAGGCCTATTTTCCAGGGAGGTAACTCTTGGTTCCCCTGCTTCCGCCAGTGGGCGCCACCAGTCCCGCATGACGTCACTTCCGGTCTGGGTGAATGGAGCGTGACCTGTGAACATGATAGGATATGTACTGACCTGTCTGTGGGGTTTTCCACAATGTCGTTCACCTCCGTGTCTTTTCGGTGATCTCCGTGTCTTTTCGGTGAGGTCCGTGGGAACATGATAGGACATGTACTGACCTGTCTGTCTTTCCACAATGTCGTTCACCTCCGTGTCTCTTCGGTCAGGTCCGTGTCTCTTCGGTGAGGTCCGTGTCTTTTCGGTGAGGTCCGTGACATCTTCGGGTACGTCCGTTGACCTGTGAACATGATAGAACATGTACTGACCTGTCTGTTGGGGTTTTCCACAATGTCGTTCACCTTCGTGTCTTTGAGACACAGAGGTGCCCGAAGATGTCACGGAGGTGACCGAAGATGTCACGGAGGTGCCCGAAGAGACACTGTGGGCACCGAAGATGTCACGGAGGTGCCCGAAGAGACACGGAGGTCACCGAAGATGTCACGGAGATCACCGAAGAGACACGGGGGTGCCCGAAGATGTCACGGAGGTGCCCGAAGAGTCACGGAGGTCACCGAAAAGACACGGAGGTGACCGAAGACACACGGAGGTCACCGAAAAGACACGAATGTCACGAAAAAACGTATAAAAGTGGAAATTTTTAGGGGATTGCTGCATTCATTGGCCTGCTTGACCAACCTGCCTCACCAGTCTACCTGACCAGCCTGAACCACTCTGACGACAGGATGAATCACCGGGACTTGCCTCACCGCAGCATGAGACGTGGAGAAGATTTTCCAGGGGATCCAGGAGCGCCTCCGGCTGATGCCTTGCCCGAAGACGAGCGTGTGAGTGAGATTTATCGACGTCACTGGAACACCATACGCCATTGTTTTCAACGTCACCGTCGTCTATTGGACTTATATAACTTTCGACTGCAGGACCTCACGTATCTTTCTACCTATGCCGAGAACATTTTTACAGGCCAGGTGACAGCTTTCAAGTTGAATATCACATTCGGCTACATCTTACGGCACAAAGAGACGGACCAGTTGCGGTATTTTTATCCCAGCAATAATACCTATGTGTTTGATCAACCCTTCACGGTGACGGATGCCATTTCTCTGGAGCCACTCATCGAGCAACTCACTACGTTGGACCCGTTGGAATGGGCGCGTCTGCAACGGCCCAATACCAAATGGCTTGTGGAAATGGTCACCAACGTCACATTTTTCGTCACCAAAATGAGAGATCATACTATCGGTGCTCCTGTCACTCTTCCACCTTGGCTGCTTCGTCGAAAAGGACTGTATGCGTCTGTTTCGGTGTTTGGCCGTGTCTTTGGACGAGTGTCATCCCCGGAATTGTGACAAAGTGGCCAATGGCTATTGGAGACAGTATTTACAGGAGCAAAACCTGGATGAGCAGCAGTTCCGGGGAGTCCCCTTTAAGTATTTGGATGTCGTGGAAACTTTGTTCAACATCAATATCTTTGTATACCGATTACGACGCCAGGATGACATATTTGTGGCTGAATTGGTTCATCGCTCAACAGAACGGTATGCTTCTACGATGAAAGTCAATGTCTTCGACGACGGCGGGGTGAGTCATTTTCCCCTCATCTACAATATCAGCCTGTACGCGCAATCCTACAGTTGTGCCCAATGCCATCGGGTCTTCAAAGAATCGTCCAAATTGCATCGACACGAGAAGATTTTCGCAATTTTCCCGGCGGTGTGTACCATAATACGCCTACTATTTTCGAAGAGCTGGCCGATGAGGGTCTTGTCATACCGGAAGAGGACCGTTATTTTCCCTACCGGGCGTGTTACGATTTCGAGGCCCTGTTTGAACCCATGGACATGTTCTCAGCGAAAACGCAGTGGACGTAGCGCCATATTCCTCTGAGTGTGAGCATTTCCACCAACGTACCCGGCTATGACGCTGCGCCTGTCTGCTTCGTGTCCACTGGGGACTCCATGAGTTGATTACCCGCATGATGGGTTATTTAGAGGAAGTCAGTGCGGCCAGTACGGAATTGTTGGTGTCCAAGTACCAGGACGTACTGGACCAACTGGACGACCGGATTCCTATACCAGGTGTATCGTTCAGCGACGATGAAGAGTCAGAGTCGGAGTCGGAGCCGGAACACATTCAGTCGCAGGATGTACCTTTACCTAAGCCGTATGCGGAGAAATTGAAAGCCCGCTTCCTACAATACCTAGGCCAGTTACCTGTGCTCGGCTTCAACTCGGGGCGATACGATCTCAACATGGTGAAGGAATTTCTCTACCCTTACTTGGCCCAGGCTAATACCATCAAGTCCGTCATCAAAAAAATCAATAATCATATGGCCCTCACTACCACGTCACTCCATTTCCTGGATGTACGGAACTACTTAGCTCCAAATTATAGCTATGATCAGTGGGTGAAGGCGTATGATTGTGCACAAACCAAAGGGAGGTTCCCTTACACGTATACATCGACGCTCGACCGCTTGCCACAGTTGCCACCCCGGGACGCTTTCTTTGACGATTTGAAGCAAGTGGAATGTTCGGAATTACAAGCGTCTAGTCCGTCATTCATAATCCAGCCGTCGTCCATTAGAGAATATCCGCGTCCATAATCCAAAGACCTATTCCATTTTCCACATAACAGTATTAGCACCAAATTCAAAAAGACAATCATAGTATACATAAACATAGGCTTGTTTCCTGCAAGAGAGAAGCGGTCAACAGTTTTCAATGATGCCGGCAAGACATCATGATGTTCCAAAAAATATCAAATCCGTATCGCTGATCAGTATTCTTAATCCATAATATTCGTTATAGAGTCGTCATCTAAAAAAGATGTATCTCAGTCACGCTTTGATTGTGACTGTTCATATGAGTACCATGAGGATCTTGAAGTACATGGGTTCATACGGCCCCTAGCCCCGGGTTAAGCGGAATTAGACACAAGTTACGAAACGTAGCGCCATAGATCTTGCACGCTACGTTCGTATTTTGCTATCAGCATGCATTCGATATGTCGGAAGACACGTACCGGGAACTACAGCAGGTATGGAACGACCAACATATGCAGACCTTGCGAGATTTGCTGATATGGTATAATAACTTAGATGTGGTTCCTTTCCTCGAAGCGGCCGAGAAAATGGTTCAACTCTTTCGGGACCAAATGCACGTCGACATATTCAAGGAGTGCTTGAGTTTGCCGGGTCTGGCTCTACGCCATCTCTTTCAAGATTGTTCCACTTACTTCTCGCTGATACAGAAAAAAGACGAGGACATGTACGATTGTTTAAAGCGGAACATCGTCGGTGGGCCCAGTCTTATTGTTCATCGCTACCACGAGAAGGACGTGACCACTCTTCCAGGTGGGAAACCCTGTGCTAAAATCATCGGATTCGATGCCAATGCCCTGTACCTGTGGTCCCTTGCCCAGCCCATGCCCAGCGGTCATTATACGCGCAGGTTGGCGGAAGGTCAACATTTCACACCGCGACGCACCCCCTACAAACATCTCGCCGACCAGTGGTTGGATTGGGAAGCCTATCGACGGGGAATTTCTATACGCCATCAGACCAACGCCACAAAGAAGCGGATAGGAGATCGCCGACTCCCCGTCGATGGGTTTGCCCTTGTGGGTAGAACACCGACCGTATTTCAATTTTACGGCTGCTATTGGCACGGCCACGAATGCCATTTCAGCGCTGGACGCTTCAACCAACGACGTGGGAAATCGGCGGAAGAATTACGGGAAGAAGTCCAGGAGAACGGAGATTACATCAAAGGGAGGGGATACCACCTCATCGAAATGTGGGAGTGTGAATTTCACACCATGTGCCAGGCCCTCCCACATTTACGCCGTTTCCTTCAAGCGCGCGAGTACCCTCTCAGTCGTCGGCGACTCTTGACCCTGCCACAGATGTTCGACGTCATTCGTTAAGGGGGACCTCTACGGCTTTGTGGAATGCGACCTGCATGTTCCCGACACTCTCAAGCCACTCTTCGCCCAGTGCCCACCCATCTTTAAAAACACACTGGTGGGTCGGGATGACATTGGAGACACCATGGGTGCCTATGCTGAGTGTTTGCCTCGACCTCGACGGATGTTGATTGGCAGTATGTGGGCAGAGAAAATCTTGCTGGGCACTCCGCTACTACAGTGGTACATGAGCCACGGCCTGGAAGTGACGCGCGTGTACCAAGTCTTACAGTACGTACCCAACGCCTGTTTTGCGGGGAATGCCGACATCGTGACGTCTGCCCGTCGTCAAGGCGATCAAGATCCGAGTAAGGCCATCATGGGTGAATCGTGGAAGCTCACGGGCAATGGCTATTATGGCAAAACGATGACTAACCAAGATAAGCACATGAACGTGAATATCTGTACCACCCAACAAGCCCGCAAAAAGGTGAATTCTCCCCTGTTTCGGTCCGTGGAGGTCATCGATGACGATACATATGAGATCACTTTAGCCAAAAAGACTATCTATTACAATCTGCCCCTCCAAATTGGATGTATGGTATACCAGGTGGCCAAGCTGATGATGCTCCAGTTTTTATATGATTTCATGGGTGTGTATTTTAATCCATCAGACTGGCAACTCATGGAGATGGATACAGACTCTGCTTACATGGCCGTGTCTAATGCGGATTGGGAGTCCATGGTCAAACAAGAGTTACGTGCACAGTATGAGGCGGAACGGGACCAGTGGCCACCTCGACGTCACCATTACCAGTACGACAAGCGGACGCCGGGCCTCTTCAAGTTGGAGTGGAGTGGTGATGCCATGATTGCTCTCTCCTCGAAGACGTATTACTGTTACGGTGGAGCGGAAAACAATAAGTTTAGCTGCAATGGGGTGAACCGGCGCGATCCGGCCATCGACAGAGCCTTGTACCTGAACGAGCTGCAAAGCCAGGCCAGTGCGAGTGGGACTAACAGAGGATTTCGGGTCGTGGACCACCAGATGCGGACGTACATCCAGAAACGAGACGCCTTCACATTCTTCTACCCCAAGCGGAAAGTCCTTCCCGATGGCATCAGTACCACTTACCTGGACTTGTGAAACTATGACATTTGATATACTTCTCATGATACGAGTTAAAGCTATAACTGTAAAAAGTCAGAATGGCCGCCAGTCCTAAGTGCTGGTCTGCGCAATGCAGGACGTGGGTTCGAATCCTACTCCTGACAGTTTTACACACCTACTGTATTCTTTTGTACATATTCTATACATTCTTGTTCACCTGAATAAAAAAAGTCAAAACGTGTTTTTATGAATTTTTTATTGAACATCAATAAACGTCAGAACAACAACGTCATAACAAAAACAATAAGGACACCGCGCGGTGCATTGAATCAATTAAGACAACCAGAGAAATGGGGCATGCACATTAAAACGAGAGGCAGTCCAGTCGTATACGAGTACATCACGGTCTTCGGCTTGAGAATAATCATCAAACATTTGTATGATCGTTTGCATAGAATGTCCTCTACTCCGGTGAATGAGATAAAACACACAGTACTGTCCGCATACACTACTCAAGGGTCCTTGTAATCTTTTAGTATTCCAACGCCACACTGTAGTAGATTCGTCCATGAACTTCACCAAATCGGGATGCAGGGGTGCAAGTCCGTAGGAATCAAAGTATTCGCCTTGGCCCAGGGCGTCCACGTACACACCCACCCAATGTTCACCGGGTCGAGTACGAGGGTCTGTATTCAGGATGTAGGCTGCTGGGGTGGTTGGGGTGGTAGGAAACACATTGCGTGGAAACACACCTCGAAAGGGTACCCGAGGATCTCGCTGGAGTATGGCCATCAGCTGTTCTGTATCCATGACTCTAGCTGGCGTAGTCACACAGGACGTTTCTTTGCTGATCCACGGTGATGACGTTATCAAACTCGGCGTAGCAAATCACGTTAATGGTATGGGGTAGAGGGACGGAGAAACGCAGTTCCAATCGTAAGTTTCCTTTCTTGAGCAAGGCCAGTTGATGATCGTGTTCCAAGGTGGAGGTGAGGTCGAAGGCAAACAAAGTGTACCCACGGCCAAAGTCTCGTCGAGTGATGGTATTTCCTTCTTCCTGATTGTTTTGTCCTGTGGCTGTAAACAGGTTCAGGTAGCTCCGCACATAGTGATGGTTACCAAAATCCGGTTGTAACGGTCGGGCTGGAATTTGATGGCCGGCCACGTGCAGTGCCACAAAGTTGATGTTGAAATGTTGAAAGTGGAACGGATTCTCACCCCACTGTCCATTGAAACTGGTGTTGGTGACACACGCCAGGGTAAGACGTTTAGGGAGATCCCCTAGAAATAAATTTTCACGATTGGCCATCATCGTACCTGCCGGCACGGAGAACACCTTGGTCTGTACGCGTCGGATGGGGTACAGGGCTGGGGGTTTTTCGATAAGGCTTCCATGTGACTCACCAACACGCCCTGTTGCAAATCCACGGTACGGACAAACAGGGCTGTTTCTTCTATGATGATCTTGTAATTGGGGTTATCTCCGCCGGCCATCAAGGCGAAGGCGGGTGGGGAGCGAATCAGCTTGATCTTGATGGATACACCGTTCATCAGGTACCGATCTTGCAGGAACAGGTGGGCGTGCAGTCGACCCATCATATCGACGGACTTGCTATCGCCTGTAAACCTTCTGCGTTGGATGAACTCACTATTTGCAACGGTGGTCATATCCATTTCACCGGGCGAATCCCTGTAGAACAGTGAGGCTTGCAAGTGTGTTTTTTGGCATCTTCTCCGTACGACAATAACGTGTCGATGTAGGCACGGTACGGGTACGTATTGGTGGACGTACTGATGAGTTTATCGTTCAGACTGATATCCACCTGTTGGAACATCGAGTGCAGCCAGAGATTCATTGGGGCTACCACCGCTTCCTCATCGATGTCCGTCCCGTCTTCTTTCACCACTTTGGCTTTCACATAAAGGTACGTGTGGGCTAAATCCACAGGCCGTAATAGGCCGTATCTTTGTTTTCAACGGTAAATTCCAGCGGTCCCGTTCCCGTCAGGCTAGCCAGGGGGCGATGTTCTACCCAACGACCTTCGGCGACACTGGCCTGTGTGGGAAGAATAGTCCACAAATCCAATTCACTGTTGGTAGACGGACACGCCTCGGAGTGGATGAATGCCATTATGCGAAGATGTCTCTCCTACTCTTCTTCTTCTTCTGGCTTGTGCCTCGTCGGTGTGTTGGTCGTCAAATGACTCTACCCTGTGACGGGGGTTGTCTTTTAAGAGCTTTGGCCACCAAGACGCTGCCTGCTTCTTTGGCCCGTCGTTTCGTGGCTTGTCGGGGTGCCGCACCACTCAAGACATCACCGGCCACTTGCAGTCCACTGCGTACCGCTTGTTTGCCCACCGCTTTTACTCCACGTGACACCAAGGGTAAAAACGTTTTGACGATGCTCCCGAGTATGTTTCCCAACCCGTGGCCTCGTTGCATGCGTGCACCGCTAAACACTGGAAGGCCACCGCCCGTGTGTTTCTTGTAATAGTCGGCATAGCTGGCCGTATGGCACTGGTAAGGCACGTACATTATACGAAGTGTCGGAAATGAAGTGTCAGCACCACGTTCCCTCGTTCGAATGCCACCGGGCGTCCCGTGTCATCTCTTATATCCACCGTGATCGTGTTTATATCGGAGTGTCGTACGGGTAGGTAGAGTACGTGGTTGAAACTGTGTGTGACTTGATCGCCATACCTCTTTTTAATGGGAATCACCCGTAACAGAGGTGTGTTGACATCGCCCACAATGTGGTTGTCCACCACGTCCGAGTACACGTAGAGTCCGTACATACCCACTCTCATATCCATCGTGATGTGGCCTTTGTGGGCGGTGGGACCAGCGAACATCCGTAGATCGAAACCCATCATTTGCTCTAGGGCAGGACTGATTTCCACACCCACGTTGGGGCTGAGAGTGAGACAGGCCTTGTCGTTGTGTGCGTTATAATCGAAGTCCACATGATTGATGAAGGGAAAGGTTTTGACGGGTTTTGAAACATTCGTGACCTCCCGTAGAGACTTATATTGCATCAATTTTTTCAGGCCTTCCAGGAACTCCTTGGGGGGATCGTATTGGCCTTCGGGTAGGGACAGATGAGTGACTTTGCCTTCGTAGGTCACCTCGTACCATACTTCCTTGTCTCGCACGTTGTACCACGAGTAATGGTATTGGATATCCACGAGTCCACATTCCCAGCGTCCAGGTAAATGCAACGGTTGCGACAACTGGGTCACGTACTTGGCCAAGGTGTTGTCAGGAAACACATCGAGCGAACTGTTACTGGGCAACGTGAGGTAAAACATGACGACTGAGCTTTCTTGCTTCTGCACCTGGCTTTAATAGGGCTCCCAGGCCTTGGGCGGATGAACGCGGCGTTGTGTTCGTCGCGGTGACTTGCTATGTATCAACGCTCTCGAGCGCTGGAGCCTCTTTACCGGGGGTGGTGTTTTAAAGGGGTGAAAAGAAGGTGCCCGTCGTTGTGGTGTTTTGGGGGGTTGACTCCGGTTCCCAAGAAGGTGGTGGTGGTGGTGGTGGTGGTGGTGGTGGTGGTCTACTCGGCGATTGCTGGGTCCGCTGCATCCACCGCCAACGGTTAGGATTCCCCACCAATTCTTGAGGGACGTGTGTGTCTTTCAACCCCTGAGCAAAGGCTTCCCAGCCCGGTGGATTAGAGTGTTTGCGAGAGCGCACCGTATCGTTGATTAAATCGGTGATATGAGACCCCGGCACCACTCGGTTTCAAATAAGCAGTTCCCCCTGATCGCTCCAACCCATATCGGGATTCTGTTTCACCCGGTCCAACAAAAAACGAGCCTTGGTCTTGAATGCCTTAGGGACACTGGCCAACACTTCATCTTCCAGCTGAGGTGATGATGGCGGTGTTGGTGCTGTCGCTGCTGGTGGTGCTGGTGGTGTGCTGCTACGTCCTCTATATTGATCCATAAACGTCTTGTACCGGTTCAGCGTCTGATGGTAGAGTTGAATTTTCTCGTGATCGGGTAGTCGATGTTGGAGTATACTATTCATCTCTTCGTCCAGAGACTGGAGTTGTTGCACCATGGCAGGCACGGGATAGGGCGATTGCAAACTCTGTAACAGTCGAGGTTCCACCAGCATCATTTTTTTCGTATGTTCCATGACGTTAGCGTGCTCCACCCAAGATGGATCCTACTAACGGTCCCAGTACGGAGGCGGCTAAGGATGCGAGTAGTGCCCCGAGCAATCCACCTCCCTGTAACACCTGTTTCTTTTTCTTTAAACTTCCCGTCTTCTTCACCAGCGTTCGGAGACCCGTCTTGTGCCGTTGCAATTTCCCTTTCTGCAGGGGACTGAGAGGGACATTCCATTTTAACACATTATGAGCGCCTTCACACAAACACCGTACCAATCCCGCGTCCGCGCCGCGTACCAGGGCCCGGCCCACCACCGGTGGCGCGCTGCGTAATACGCGGAGCGCCGGCGCGTGCTTCCGTATCCGTGCAGACATGATGAGGAAGTGAATGCTAGAGGGTTGTGTCTTCTTCTTTTATTTGGGCGTGTACACCGTCTGGAACTCTCCGGGAAAAATGTGGGTCCGCAATCGAAGTGCCGAGGGTGTCCCTTGTTTCAAGTCGATGAGCAGATAGCCGTGGGCCCCTTGGGTGGCATCTTCAAAGGCTTCCCGCACAAACGCCGTGTTTTAGGGTACATCTGTCTCGCCAGGTGCATAATTTGTGATGCGTCTCTGGGATTTTTGAACAATACCACATACTGAGCATTCAAAGTGATGTTCCTGTGCTCTTTGTTCTTACTGAAGAGATTCTGGACGATGTAGATGATGCTCAACCGACGATGATGGCTCCCTTTCGTAAAGAGACGCGTCACCCGACTGTCCGTTTCGGTCATCAAATCGTCTACCACTACCAACGTGTCTCCTCTGGGGGTAATCCTTCCACCAAGGTGAGTCCAGGTATGCGTGCCAGTTCCACGTACGCAGGCTGCCAAGCTCCATAACACCAGAGGATGCGAGCCACGGGCGGTGAAATGAGGGCTGACCCGTGTTGGATGAGCCGTTGAACGAAGTGTGTTTTCCTCGACCCGGTCGGTCCAGCGATGAGACACGTGAAGGGATGCTGCCACCGAGGATCCATAGGTTATTTGGTGATTTGCGCCAAGCGTTCAGAGGCCCACCACCGTTGTCGTGGATCCCACCTGGGGTCGTAGTCGTTCGGGTACCGTTGCTGTGGTAAACGTGGTACTATACCCACTCGAGGCGTTAGAGTCGTGATCGTGGGAGTCCTATGTTGCCGTGGTTTTGCCCTGGTAGCTGTGATGGTGGAAGATGATGCTGGTGGGTCGCTTCTGAGGGTAGGACTAGGCAGGTGCACGGGTGGTACCCTGGTGAAGTTCCACAGAGTAGTAGTAGTAGGACTAGACCGCGTAGTGGGATGGGTTGTAGAACCTGGTGGTACCCTGGTAATGTTCCGCAGCGTAGTAGGAGAGATGGTGGTGGTGGTGGTGGTGGGTGATTGCACTTGACCTTGGTGGCCCGCTATTGGACGAGTGGATGGTAGGTTGAAACAGGATATGAGGTACGCCAAGTCGTAGAAGACTCCTCCAAACAAGGTACCCAGAAGCACTAATAGATACACGACGGTACCGACTTGTCCTTTTCGAGTGCGCAGCAGTAAGGGCAGATGTGCACTATCCATGGTACAACCCTAGACTGAACGCTGTAGGCGATATGAGGTAGAATTTATAGCCGTTTGGATTGGGCCAACCTTGCCATTTGACGAAATGATAGGGGATGCCACGTCGACGTTCCGTTTTCAAATCTTTTCCACCGTGTAGTAGCCTTTCCGTGTTTTTACCACCGGTTGTAATTCCGCCTCGTAAAACGTGCCTTGCAGTACTAGTGTTTCTCCTTGTAGATCTTCCAGTTGATAGACGTGTGGGTTTCGAGGGTTATGGCGAACGATGACAAAGTGCTCGTCACTCCAGTTGGGCAAGTAACTTTTCTCAAATTTCCCTTTGACTTTACTGATCCGTACCACATCTCCGCGTTTGTAACGGGGTGACGTGAGTGGACTTGGTTCTATCGAGTACAGCGTACGGCGCACTTGATGTTCGTTGCGTTCCGTCACGTCGAAGGGGGCCCGCTGGATACTGCGATGATAGGCTCGATTGTACCCTTGGACCAGTTGAGGTAGCACATCGATGTACCGTCGGGTGTTTTTGGCCGTAAAATACTTGTACATTCGTCCTTTGAAGGTCCGATTGAATCGTTCCACCACAGAGGCTTTGGTCGCGTTGTACGTATGAAAAAAACCACCTTCTGTTTCTTAAGAAAGGCTTGAAAGTGGCGGTTGAGAAATTCTGTGCCTTCATCCGTTTCCAAATAGAGGGGTTTGCGACCCGTCTTGAAAATCTGCTGGAACGCTCGTACCAAATTCTCTCCTGTTTTGATCCGGATCGGTAGCACCCACGCGTACTTGGATAAAATATCGATACAGGTCAACATGTACCGATATCCATCATTGTGGGCAGCAAATCGACTCATATCGACCAAATGGGCCTGCCATTGTGCGTCTACGCCTCCTACGATGACTCGGTTACTGCGAAAATGTCGTCGAGCTGCTGGATGTAAGCTATAAATGTCTTGGGTTTTTAACCGTTCTCGAACTTCAGTTCGACTGATGCCTTGGGAATGTGCAGCTCGAGCGAGCGCTGCCACAGCGCTATAAGTGGCTGGACTGGTTGGGTTGTAATACAAATCTGTTAACACCTTGTTCACAGTCTTACTCCACGTGGATTCCTGCCGGCCGGCCTTGCGGGTGCTCCACTGGCTTCCCTTTCGGGTCCCCCTCTGGGTTGCGCTGTTGTGTGTTCGCTTCATGGTAAGACACTGACACTCTAGCCTGTGTGCACCCTATAGATATAGTATTTTATCGACAATGGGGACTACTTTTTCCAAAGCCGTCCATAGATCAGGGTCCAGGGTAAAACCACCATCGTTCAGACAGAAGAGTCGAGCAAAAAAGGCGCCGCGGAAAATGTAGACGTCGTCACACAGGTGAATGCTATCACCGTCGAGGTCACCCACAACACCCGTTTCAAGGTAGTCCAGCCTTCCGGTGACAAAGAGACGCGCGCTTTGGGTTCAGGCGTACACCAACACCTAAGTCCGCTATCGATGAGGTCCACTCGTTTGGGGTACAACAATAGGGTGCAGCCAGGTGTAAGAGTTCGGGTAGCCACAGAGTTCGCGTCGGGGTGCAGTAAGTCGTGGACGTCGGGGATAATAGCTTTCAGCGCCTGCCATAATGCAGGACGGAGTGTGATATGGGGACCACCACGCTGTTCTAACCGGGGAAAAAAAGAATCATCTCTACCACTTCGTAGGTAGACACCGACTCACACGTGCATGAAATCGACTTCGGGCTCCTTTCCCTGTAACAACCGTGTCAATAGAGTCCACCCTGCTAGGGTTCAAAATAGCTCCACCTCTCGGGGTTGTTCTTTAATGAGCTGCAGGTGATGGTCATTGACGATCAGGGTGACGTTGGCGGTCAGTTGGAACAACGCAAGCTCACCATCTGCTTCGCTCGCTCCCATGGTGGTGAATGACAAACACCGGCTAGGGAGGCCAGTATATATAGAGTAGCGCGCTGTACAGGCACTTATACTACACCCTGTCAGTGCCTAGTGGACTAACCTCTACTCCCCGCAAAAAAAGGGTTGGACGGGTAATTTTTATACTACTACAATGTCAAGTCCCCCTATGGGTATAATTAACTCCTAGTCCGTAGCCGTACACGTTATAGTTTTTATTTGTTCGTGTCTCTCTATCCTAGTCCGTACCGTACCCGATCTGGTTTTATTTTTCCGTCTCCCTTCACCCTTCGTGAAAGTCCGTGATCACTCGGTAGTGTCATGTTAAATTAACCGCTAGTCCGTAGGCGTACACGTTATAGTTTATTTTTTTCGTGCCTCTCTATGCTAGTCCGTACCAGTACATGTTATATCGATTATTTTCCATGGCCTCACCTTCGTCAAAGTCCGTGATCATTCGGGATGTAATGTTATAGAGATACGAATTGATTTAACCTAGCATTTCCTATACCACAGTTTGGTGCAAAAATGAGGATTGAAATGTTAACCCAGGAGGTATTACGGAGCCTTATTGGGCCAGTCAGCGTCCCGTATTTCAACCAATGGAATTGACGGAGACAGAATCAATGAAAGAGGTTCGCCCTGCTTTAAACAGCCAATGACAATCCACTCTATTCAGCATAAAACCCAGGGGACGCGTGGGGAGAGGGCACATTCAAATCAAATTTTTCGTACGGTCAACACGTATTGAAGATCATGAGCCGTGTAGCGAAGATCTCCCCCAGCAAAGCTTCGGGGCGAATGGCCAAAGAAAAGAGGGAGCTAGCCATAGCGGTGAAAGCCTTTTGGCTAGATGAGATTAAAAGATGAACGCGGGACAACACGAACTTCACGCCGCTCGCCTGGGCCGATTTATACCATCTAGTTACAAGGGCGCCGGACGATCTGCAGGGTCAGGACTGGTTGGACGCCCTGGAGTACGTGTTGGTAGAACAACAACAACAACAACAACAACAACCCCAGCCAGTGGTCCAGGAGATACAACAACACCAGCCAGAATTCATCGACATCGATGAACTACCAAGAATTGCGCCGGCATCCTTTCTAGATCACATTCCATCAGTGCCGGATCAACAACAACAACAGCCTGGCCCCGAACAACAGCCCGGAATATACTTCTCTGCCAGTTTGATGGGGTAGACACGACAACCCCATCCCCTGAATAAAACAGGGTAAACAAATCTTCAGGGTCACCCCAACCTTACGAAAGGGGACTTCTAACGTGGCACATTTAATTAAAATCAGGCCCTACATTTTGTGAATCTCCTCTCCTCTATATTCTATGATTACCAATCTCCAACGCCAAAAAAATCTACCATCAAAGTCCCTTTTGAGGGCCAACCCCTAGCCTTCCAAACAGCACTTATAACAATTGCCCCTAGGCCCTACGAATGCCAAGCCAATCTCCTCTCCTCTATGATTACCAACCTCCTCACAACAAAAAATTTACACTCGGCTTTTTCCGGGACTACTCGGTATATCTCAATCTCCTCTCCTCTATGATTACCAATTTCCCACACCTCCTCACAACAACAAATAAAAAATTTTACACTCGGCTTTTTCCGGGACTACTCGGTATATTATTACCGTACATTCATACTAATAGTGTTTTGTTTTTTTACCTGGGCGCTGTTAGTAGGAAGTTCCCATTCACTAAGTGTTAATTACCTATTTTTACCTAGGTGTGTGCATGCAAGAGCTGATGTTTGTGCTTTTTAATTAGAAGCTTGCTCTTTCGAGTATAATTGGGGGGTCCTCATAAGGACCGTTAGGAAGATGTAAGGGGATTACATCGATCGGAGCAGGTTTTCTCGCCTCTTGGTACACACGGGACATTTCAGCGTGACGAGTGTACACGCTATGGGCTTGTAAGTAGGCGTAGGGGCTGGTCTTCCTTCATGTTTGTGGATACAGCGGATACATAACGCTTGGTGTCCACATGGAAATATAGCGAATTTGGCGTAGCGACTACTGCATTGGACACAGGGCAAATGCTTTGCCTTTCCCCATGTTGTGTCTCGCCCCAGTCTTCTTATTTCGGTACAGTAGTACTCAAGATATCGCTGCTGTAAAACAGCCATCTGTTCTTTTTCTTGTTCTTTTTCTTTTTCTTGGTCTTCTTCGAACATATCTTGTACGAGTTCATCAAGCTGTTCGTCGTAGGTACTATCAAGCCGTACGTCGTAGGTACTATTGTCCACTCCATCGATGAATTCACCGGTTGCTTCTTTTTCTTGTTCTTGTTCTTGGTCTTGGTCTTGATGTTGTTTGAACAGATCTTGTATGACTCGTTCAAGCCGTTCGTGTTGGGAGGTACTATCAGGCCGTACGTGGTAGGTACTATTAGCGGTGACATCTCCATCCGCCGCCTCTTCTTCTTCTTCTTCTTTTTCTTCTTCGTCGTCTTCAATATCGATGAATTGACCCGTGGCATGGTGAAGATACTGCCGCTTTTGTTGTGAAACTGGGGTCAAAGTGTCGCTGCCATCTACCGATTGGTCTTCTTTTTCTTCTTGTTCGTCATCTTTACATAGCTCTTCTAATATGTTGTCAAGCCACGACTCGTTAATAATATTGTGCACTCCATCAATATCCATGTATTGAGCCATGATGTAGTTCAAAATGAATGGATAGCAGACGAAACACCGCGCGCTTTTTATAGTATAACCGTACAGCGCCCGTATGAGGGCGCGGGCGTCACCGAAATCTTCATACTGAGCAAGTGTGCCTGCTCAGACCCACTAAAATTTTGTGTTCTTTTTCATCTTCAAACCGGTCTCATTTTGCAATAAATGCGAATTCACGTGTAAAACTTATTTAAACTTGAACTTTGGGAGCTTATAGTGTATCGCTGAAAAATTCAAAAGGCTGGCGGCAGGCTAAAACTATTTTTTTAATCATTTTGTCGGTTTTAGACCCGTATGGTTATGGGTGTGGTTGTGTGGAAAACCCGGTAAATTTGAAATAAATCGGCTTACCTCCGTCAAAAACACTTTAGGTGTGTTCCTCACATCCTTATAATGTCACCCTGAAAATTTTAGCAGGTTTATCGATGGAAAAGTGTGAAATTTTGTCCTGCCACTCTTGCTACGGTAACACAACACTTTACAGTATGGAGCCGAGTGTATGTACAGCTATGCGTGTCAATGGCTGTGTTACCGTAGCAAGAGTGGCAGGACAAAAATTCACACTTTTCCATCGATAAACCTGCTAAAATTTTCAGGGTGACATTATAAGGATGTAAGGAACACACCTAAAGTGTTTTGGAGGTAAGCCGATTTATTTCAAATTTACCGGGTTTTCCACACAGCCACACCCATAACCATACGGGTCTAAAACCGACAAAATGATAAAAAAATAGTTTTAGCCTGCCGCCAGCCTTCTGAATTTTTCAGCGATACACTATAAGTTCCCAAAGTTCAAGTTTAAATAAGTTTTAAACGTCAACTCGCATTTATTGCAAAATGAGACCGGTTTGAAGATGAAAAAGAAACACAAAATTTCAGTGGGTCTGAGCGGACACACTTGCTCAGTATGAAGATTTCGGTGACGTCCGCGCCCTCATATGGGCGCTGTACGGTTATACTATAAAAAGCGCGCGGTGTCTCGTCTGCTATCCACTCATTTCAACTGCATCATGGCTAATACTAGTAGACGGTCACTTTTCAACGCAATGAACACGGGAGTGTCAACCGAAACTTTCAGGGTGACAATTCGAGACGGAGAACAACAAGAAGATCCCAGACGGATTCGCTCGAGCGGAGAAGACGACGAACATGTTACAATCATTACGAGCTTGCAGCGTGTTGCTGAAGCTCAGATTGCTGAAGCTTTGAGGATGAGAGGCGCACAACAAGATAGAGAAATAAGGGACGCTGTGCAGGAAGAGGATGATGATGATGAAACAGACGATGAAGATGTACACGGAGAGTTGGAGTGGTTAAACAGTAGTAGACCCCCAGCAACTACAGCTTCGACTCAGGCGGCTACCACAACGACGGCTACCACAGCGACCGCAACAGGAATGACAACACCATCACCAGAGATCAGCCGCCTGAGCCAACAAATTGACGAATTAGAAGACGAAAAGACTAAACTACGCCTACAACTGGCTAGGGAACAGAAGAGATCAACCTGTACCGTGTGTCATGACGATGAGACGATGCACGCCTTTTTTCCATGGGGCCACCTGTGCCTATGTGGTGTATGCGTGCTAAGCTTAACATGCATAGCGGGCTCGTGCCAGTGCGCAGAGACAGAGGAGCTTCATTTGAAGATACGATGCCCTGTGTGTCGGGGATTGGTATCAGGCATCAAAAAAATATTCCGGCCGTAACAGTGTGATGACCAACCCGCTGTTCTTTCCAAAGGTCCTTATTAGGGCCACCTAATTACACTCGGAAGGGGGGAAACTTTCTAACTAAAAGCACAAAACACCAGCTCCCACACCAATGCCCCTTTGCATAGAGTGAACACTAACACACATTTGAATTTCTAATATTTATTAACACAGTAGAATGAACATAAGGTCTTCACCAAAGTAGACTCTTGGTGTTGAATTTTTCTAATACAATTATACGCTGTGAAGGCGCTTAAATGAACATAGAATGAACATAGAATGAACATAGAATGTAGGAATACGGTGATGTCAGAATGTTCAATATTTATGCAACAAGACGTGTGAAATGTTCAATATTTATGCAACAAGACTTGTTTGAACTCGTCATTGTCTTTCTGCCCCTGGTGCACGTATATGAAGGTGGCAATCTGTTCACGTGGAATTCTGGGTGGACAGGCAGCTTGCAATGCCTCGGCAATTTGCACCTCGTTAACGGCGTGTAGTCCCTCAGTCATCAGCGCGTCTGATGGTATACTATTGTCCATACACGTATGCGTGTTGAAGAGACCGTTCTTGTTCTGACAGCCTGCACATTGCTGATACGCAAGTGTCGAATGCGGGGTCTGAGATGATCCAGGAATGTGTCGATGTACTTCTTATAAATATACTGAGTCACCTGGTCAGACAGGACTTCATGAATTTCACCTGTGAGACTCTCCAGCTTCCGCTACGCAGGTATTTGCAGGGTGACGCCCTGAGGTAAAGGAATACGCGTATCTCCCCTCAACTTCCATTTACGAATATGCACCAGCAGCATGTTGTTGAACATAGAACAGGTGAGGAAGATGTCGTCACCCACATAAAATTTCGCTTCGTCGCTCCCCTGGTGGTCAATGGCGTAATAAATGGCCTGTACTCTTATCCAGGTGTCCAACGTCAAGGCGATATGCTTAGGTGGTTTGTCGTCCCAGGCCGGTGCGTTAAAATGCACCTGCTCTTCTTTGACGGTCACAGTTAAATAGGGAGAGAGCTCCCAAGTGTTCGTCTGGGCCGCCTGGTAGGCCTGTTGGATAATGTCATTGATCTCCCGCACAGACATAGGAAGTAGCACCTCTTCCTTCGCTTGCTCAGGCACTTGCTGGGGCACTGGCTGAAGCACTTGCTGAGGTATTTCTAAAGGTGTTGGTCGGGGGCGTTTGGTAGGTGGACCGGACTCTTCGTGGGTACGTTTGGTACCTGTAGGCCCTTCGGCGGTGTCCATGTCCATGACTAAGATATTATCTTCTGAATCCTGGGCTTGAAGTAGACCTGCTATTCCTTCATTCCCCGTCTTCTTCAGCGCCTGCACAAAGGCTTGAAATGCTAAGGAGCCACGGCATGGTATAAGGTCGATGAGGGCTCTGTTTCGTGCCATATAGGTCTTCTCCGCCATGATATCTACCCCCATGTGTTTAGTGATTATGTTTTCCACCATGAGCAGATCACATATATCGGCCACATGCTGCATCTCATCAACGATATGGATACGGTGCTGCAGAAGCTTAGCTCGGTGGGATGACTCCATGACTGTTGGCTCAGGCTGGTCAGGTAAGTAGCTGCTATGGTGAGATAGGCTGGTGAAGTTGCACTGGTGAGGTAGGCTCAGGCTGGTGAGGCTCAGGCAAGTAGCTCCTGTCGTCAGAGTGGTTCAGGCTGGTCAGGCAGGCTGGTAAGGCAGGCTGGTCCGGTAGCTCCGATCGGCAGGCCAATGAATGCAGCAATCCCCTAAAAAGTTCCACTTTTATACGTTTTTTCGTGACATGCGTGTCTTTTCGGTGACCTCCGTGTGTCTTCGGTCACCTCCGTGTCTTTTCGGTGGCCTCCGTGACTCTTCGGTGACCTCCGTGACATCTTCGGGCACCTCCGTGTCTCTTCGTTGATCTCCGTGACAACTTCGGTGACCTCCGTGTCTCTTCGGGCACCTCCGTGACATCTTCGGTCACCTCCGTGACATCTTCGGTGACCGTGTCTCTTCGGGCACCTCCGTGACATCTTCGGTCACCTCCGTGACATCTTCGGGCACCTCCGTGTCTCAAAGTCATTACATGTTCTATCATGTTCACAGGTCAACGGACGTACCCGAAGATGTCACGGACCTCACCGAAAAGACACGGACCTTACCGAAGAGACACGGACCTGACCGAAGAGACACGGAGGTCACCGAAGAGACACGGAGGCGAACGACATTGTGGAAAACCCCCACAGACAGGTCAGTACATGTCCTATCATGTTCTGAAGATGGCGGACCTCACCGAAAAGACACGGAGATCGCCGGAAAGACACGGAGGTGAACGACATTGTGGAAAAACCCCACAGACAGGTCAGTACATATCCTATCATGTTCACAGGTCACGCTCCATTCACCCAGACCGGAAGTGACGTCATACGGGACTGGTGGCGCCCCCTGGCGGAAGCAGGGGAACCAAGAGTTACCTCCCTGGAAAATAGGCCTTTAAATAGCCTTTGGTTAATACTTTCCTGGTTCCCCCAAATTTTGAGTCTTTTTACAAAATAATATTTACTGACTAGTGTGTGCAATTCCAAATCCGCGATAATGCTTTCACAAGGTCGTTGACAATGATTAAGGGGACAAATCTAAGGTCAGTGTACTTGGGACAAAATACAACATTTCAACAAGACCCAATTTTAGAGCGTAATACTTAAAGATGTAATCAGCCGCAAAATCGATAGATTTTGTAAATTCTCCCCTGTGCATTTTTCAGCAGCGAAGTTTGCTAATGCATCGTATGTATTAAATTTGATGATAATGGGATCGCCATAAACAACGAATGCAAGAATATCTTGTCAGAGAAATATGAAACTCTGCCCTCTTCGGCGGGGTTTCTGCATGTTTCGCCATTGAGTGTGTGTTGTACGCGGAAAGGAAAATGACGTCACTGTGTGACGTTGAGTGACGTGGCGACGCTCATGAATTTGAATGCTGAACAGCTGCATTAATGGGATAACGTCATGCCTCGTGCATAGCATACGTTGATAGAATGCACCACACGTGTACACACTTGTTGACACGGCCGTGGAAAAATAAACGGCATGCCATACTGTTTATTTTCAAAGACCAAATCGTTCTATTTTCTCGTGAATAGTAGAAACAAGTTTAGTTTGTTGTGGTCAAATGTGTTTCAATTTGTACCTGTCGTAACATATGTCACTTTCGTGGAGTTTGAGAGACATCGATTTCAGCCTAGATTTGAGGCTGATTACATCTTTAATGTTGTATTGACCTAGAAGGATTTATAAACCACCATGTCACTTGCATAAACATATGTGAACATTTCTTACTCTTAATTTTATACTGTTACTATATAAGATGTCAATTTTAGCATGGAAGTATAATATTCAAAAATGAAATCAGAAACTTGAATGATTATACAGTGTTATTTTCAGCCTCGTAACCGGTTACGTAAAAATGCAGAACTGGCAGTTATCTGTACATGGCTTACGATGAACAATATGCGGATACACATTATACATGTAAGTGTTAGGTCAATCTCATAGCCCGTCGTATTTTCCTTTGATCTGTGATCAACAAATGGATAAAATAAATACATGGCAGATTAATCCATCAAAGCAGCAGAGTAGATTATGCTGCACGGAGTGGTCTCCCGTCAACCAGGTGGATTTTAAATACAGCCAGTATTAAAGAACCTAATATGCAGGTTGATTAAACTGGATTTAACTTGGAATAAAATAACAACCAAATCTCAGCAAAGTGTAGACAGATTTCTTTACATCCATAAATTACAGAGGTATCACTTGAAGTATGTTCGCATATTAATTATGAAATATCCGCAGAAAACAGAAATATTATGGATACTTATATGTAACGTATATTATGCAAGAAATTTGAAATAAAGGCAATTATCTGTTGGATTAACATTTCTTCTGATCACTATTGAAATTTAGATATATTTCGGTGGTGTCAGACTGACTAAAAATATGTGATTTGTCAAAATAATTAACCGCCCTTCTGTTTATCAGCCGTGTGTTAGAGTATTGCAGTACTGGTTGACCGTTACACCTAACATAGGAAATGACCATGAACATTCCAGTTACACCTGACATAGGAAATGACCATGAAAATTCCATGTAAATATTGCTTTCCTATACATGTGAAAATTCCACATGTAACCTTCCAATCGATGCCAAAGTTAAGAAATATAATATGTACAAGTTATGAAGTCAACCACGAATGTTCTAGCTTAGGTGGTCATATCAGAAATGTCTGATTTATTTTCAGGAATTACGACAGTACAGATGCAACACTGAATCATGTGCCGTCTGGATTTGAAAATGATAGACAATGCATGTTTATTATTAAATTTCGCGAAAATGATAACATTCTAATCATAGATAAATTCTGACGACAGCGATTGATTGACAGCCATGTGTTTTCACAATTATATGTCTCATCTTGTGCTTTCTGATTCAGCAGGTGTTCGGGGCCACCCACCTCTTCGCACAGCAAACTCAAAAAGCACTCGTGCATATATTGTAACACCCCCATCACCGGATAATTATCATCATTAAAATGATTAAGTTCACATAACTATTATGCTCACTAATAAATGAATGTTCTTACCTATCGACCCTATATTGGTGTGAATTATTTCAACTCTTTGAGTCCGCTGACTAGTCAGTCAAATAATATCAATGGAGCAATATCTGGGACAAAATATGTACATTTCAGGAAATCCATGCCGCCAGGAGACATAAACAAGAGCACTATAACCGTCACTCTATCACTGTTTTAAAAGATAATGGCTGATGATGTGCGAATTGTTTCCATGAACTGTCAATCATTGGTTGATAAAATAATGATGTACTTCACTACTTGGCTGATGTATTTCACTACTTTCACTCGTCAAGGATGAGTGGTTATTGGACGCCTGGGTGAGACCCTTCACATCCAATGTACGCGAAATTCTCACACTATATAATAATAATTTTGAATACAATGTTAACTCGATTGAGAAGGCCCCCGAAGATAACATTTTAATCATGAACGTCGATATACACGAAACACCAGTTACATTAGTAAATATATATGGTCCAAACAACGATAAACCCTCTTTTTACAATAATATAAAGAAAAAAAATTACGAAATCGGTAATACATCAGTTATTATATGCGGCGACTGAATACAGATCTAGATACAGATAATTATAAACACGCGCTTAATACCAAGGCTAGATATATTGTTCTAAACATGAAGGGCAAAAAAGAACTTGGAGAATAATACGTGCAAACATCCGTAGATATATTTGGCGTAGATAATACCATCGGAATCAAGCAAGACTAGATTTCTTTTTAACAAGCCAAGATATACAATATTACATTCAAATCAGAATTATACCTGGATACAAAACGGACCATTCGGCTATAATCTTCAGATGCCAGCTCACGAATGTTGAAAGCGGCAGAGGTTACTGGAAACTTAACTGCTCATTGCTTAAAGCTAAAGAATACGTTGCTTCAGTAAATAGTTTGATAGACAGAACAGTAAATGAATATGCTCCATTACAATACAAAATAGATGAACCCAAACATGTATCTTCTATGGAAGTACAGCTGTGCATTAGTAATCAACGTTTTTTGAATACATTATTAATGAAAATACGAGGGGATACATTCAAATACTCATTCTTTAAAAAACAAGCGCTGAATGAGCGCAAAGACCTCCGTCGAGGCAACAGGGTAGGGGAGTCTAGCCATGGTAGCTCTTTACAGAGGAGATGGAATCCAAGCGGTACGGTAGCGTGCGTATGCAAAAAGGGGATGTGGAGGTAAACTTAGAACGGTTTGATGGATTCTAAAATGTGGTGTGAAGATACTTTGTGGGATTCGGTAGATTTGCAGATTGACAACTATTGAATCGCAAAGAGAGGAAATGTTAACGATTTATTCATATGAACATTATAATACTGGGAAAACCACACTTCAGACATTACTTGATGAACATGATCAAAAGATAGACTACGATCTTTCCATGTCTGCATATTCCATATTATTTAAGAGGAAGTTCGAATATTATAAACCAAATATATAAATTTGGTGAAAAAGCTAAACGCTGAACTTTGCGAAATTTAAATTCTATATATCAACAGAAAAAGTGTCCAGTTCCAGCTTTCCATCTTACTTTCAAATTACATAAAGCTGGAATACGGGAGCAATGTAGAGCTTTCCATCTTTTTACTCAAAATTTTGTGAGTTGGAATGCGGGAATACGGGAGCGATGTCGAGCTTTCCATCTTCGACTATGAATTGTAAAAAAATGGGAAGCCACATTGTTAAGTGTTACACGTGGAATGATCCACAAAAGAAAATAATACAGAATGTCAAGTTGAACCTTCGAACCTGTGTGGTGCCGGGCGATTTCCGGACGGCCCCGGGCGACCGCCGGGCGGTCTCGGGCGGCACCCGGGCGGTCCCGGGCAGTTCCGGGCGATCCCGGGCGGTGTTTAGCAGGACCCAAATAAATACCCCGCCCCAAAGGGAATCGAATTTATCAGCAAAATTTAGAATAGTTCTTTTTAAACAACCAGGCCGGTGGATTATCAGGGCAAAGATTTGGTGTAAGACTCACGAAATATAACTGACAAAGGATCTGCTGGAAGTTATGTACTCTTACACAAAACTAGCCTTGCCGATATCAGTCCGTGCATTTGATATGCATCAACTTGGACTATTTGGTTGGCTTCGGCATAAGTCATCAGCCGACAAATACTTTCCGATATATAGTAATGACGGGCGGTATACTAGGAATCATTGTGTTGTAATGACATAAAATAGCCCCAAAAAACTTACCGGCAAAAAATCGCATCGTCCATCTGTACAAGCGGCCATGTTCAATCTTCTGCTAGACTACCAGCGCGAAGCAAAAAAATTTAGTACCCTCGAATAAAGAGACCCGGTGGAAGCGCTGCAAAGGATACACACCTTTTGTGACGTAAGCATTCATTTGTGTCCAAAATTTGTGTTCAAAATTTCGTCGGGAACCATGGCGATCCCTATTGGAAATCACACGAGTCGTGGGTTCCCCATATGACAATTATTTGGCGGGAGATTTCACGTTGCGCTCCTAGACCTCCGTCTGATCGACGGAGGTAAAAAGAATCTAAGAAGAAAATGATTTGGAGGCAAGAATAGCAACTTCAGAAGTCGGCGCAAGTAAATTATACTAAGATACACGAATTAACTGAGGCGAAATAGGACTTAGAATTATAAGAAATAGACAGATCAGAGGCGTAATTTCGCGAACAAAGGCAAAGTGGATGAACGAAGGCGAAACACCAACAGATTATTTTCTTGGAATGGAATAACGCAACTTTACAAATAAACTTATTACAACTTGAACTACAGAAACAGGGGCGAATATATATAATGCAACGGGAATATTAAACGAACAAAGAAATTATTATAAGGAACTTTACTCGGTAAAGAATAAAAAAGAAGACAGGATAGATGAATATTTAGCAAATACTCAGTTAAATGGTTTTTCGAGCTGTAGAGCGTTTGAAAAGATATGTTAGGTATGACGAACTTGCACAAGCTTTGAAAAAATCCAAAAATAACAAGTCTAGGATTTTACGGCTATCCGCTAGAATTATATAAAATGTTCTGCAGAAAAATTAGGGGGTTTGTATTAAAGACAGCCTACGAAAGTTTTGAGAAAGGAGAATTATCGATAACACAGATACAGGGCGTCATTACATGCGTGGCAAAACCAAATAAAATAAGAAATAATTTAAAAAAAACTGAAGACCGATTTCTCTCCTCAATGTAGGTTATAAATTAATTTCGTCGTGCATAGCCCAGAGATTGAAAGAAATCCTGAACAAACCTATCCATGGGGATCAGAATTTTTGTATATGTATTGTGTGAAACCAAAAGTAACAGATTTCAGAACTCTTACTATCGATAGATTTTGAATAGCTTTTGATTATATCCTGGAATTTCATGGACGGGGTCATTAAAAAAATTAATTTCGGACATTCTATTGATAAATGGCTAAAACTCTTTTACAACAATATTTAGAACAACATTCTTCAAAATGTCCTCTTCTGTTCCTTCTTCGATATAACAAGGGGTGGTAGACAAGGAACAATTTCGTCACATTCGTTTTTACTTTGTGTAGAGGTTCTAGGGAAAAGAATTATGGACAAACAAGACATCAGTCGAATATTGATAAACAGTACGCCGACGATACTCAGCTAATCCATGGCGGTTCGGAAATATCTCTGAGAGAAGCGCTAAATTGTCTGAGAGACTTTTACGAATACTCTGGTTTGAAAATCAATATTAAAAAGACAACTACAATGTGGATCGGCTCTCTGAGTGGTGCGGAGATCAATATCTGTCAAGAAATTAAACTCTCCTGAGTAAATTAATTGGGAGTATTAGGAATAGAGTTCCGCTTTGTAGATTTCCACGACATATGCAAAATTGATTACCTATCTAAGTTTAACGACCTAAAAGAGAACTCAGCAAATGGAACCTAGCCCTGCCTGCTGGCGAAAATAAAAGTTGTGAAATCTCTGGCATTTTCAAAGCTTGTACATTTCTCCCTTGCCCTACCAAACCGTCCAGATAGTGATATTAAAGCGTTGAATTTCATCCTCTTCAAGTTCATAAAAATGACGAATAAAGAATGGTTAATCTGAATGCGAAAACTGATTCTACAAAGTGACAAATGGTAAAATATTAAACTATGAAAAGATTTCAGAAATATTGAAAACCCTTTTTGGAAAGATACATTTCAGTTCTGGTACAATGTCCAACGGTCTGTGAAAGGAAAAAGTACGTTACATATATATGTAACAAATGGGGAAAATATTTAAACAAAGAGGCGGAGATACCATGGGGCAATTTTTTCAGCAGTATTGTCACGAGTACCACATCTAGCAAATATAGAGATTTCCAGTATAGATTTGTAAAGATTATCTCTTACCCCTCTCCAGTCAACCTTATTAACCAACGAGGCCCCTACCAAATTAATGCGTAACTTATTGAAGTTATGTCAGGCCGGTATAAAACGAAAACTAAATAAGGATCGAATATTAGCGGAATGTATAAAAATGTGATGATTAAAAAAATAACGAATTCATGAGTTGCTGACTACAAATGCCGTGGTCGTAGCAAGAGTTGTTTTACCTGAATCTGCTTGTAAAATCAGTGATCTCGGGAACTGTGTACACGAAATATGTGATTGGGGAATTCATGCATGGCGTACAACATTATCAGTAAAGATATTTTTATTTGTCCGCGTCACTGGTTAAATATAAAATAAGTTCTTTCTGGTGGATAAAACCATGAAAGCATGAACATGATGAAGAAAAACATACAAAAACGCAACTTTTCAGCTCAGACAAATGTATCTGGCAAGAGGCAGGGCGAATTTCGCCTCTTCCTGGCGAACATCCGCTGTGTCGCTGGATCAAAGAAACGTTGGAAGCTGAAACTTCAGGACGTCATAGATTATTATATCTATCCCAGAGTGTACTTTGGGTCGTTTTGTGTCATCATCCGAGCAAAGCATCATGGGTAACTTCAATATGCTGAACATGAAGGTGGAGCAAAAAAGTTGCATTTTCGATGGTGTTCTTGTTTTTCTTCGCTTTTTTTTAACATACCAGAAACTACCTAGAATTATTTTATTTCACATCAAATAATTAATTCCTAATATATCCAGCCAAGTTTTAGGAGGAAAACGCAGAAATAAAAAAACATATACAATTAATCCGACAAATCGGTCAATGATGCAAATTCCAGAAATTGACTTTCTATATGACGTCACTAAAGCAGCTATTGTAAAACTGGATACATTTTCTGATATAATTAGATCCAGAGATAAAGTGTATGACGTTTAAGCTTCCTGGCCTGATAGATAGCCTCAATATCCACTGTTGCTGAGGCGGAATCAGGCCTTATATTGCTATTTTACCATCATGACGTAATGATGAGGTCATACTAGGCCTCCTTATCAGATTTTTGGAGCTTAGAATTTTCCGAATCTTGCTTCCATAAATAATATCGAAAAAATATGGTGCTTTTGTGCGTCGTGGAAAGATTTTCGTCCTGAACTCGCCCCATTACAATACAACGAAATACAGTACGAACATCTGGGGATTATGGTAAAGTTGTCAGCTATTCCATTGGTCATGCCATATCTTTAGGCAAGTAAAGATATATTCGACATGGAGTGACTCACACCTGTACAAGTGTGCAGCTTGGTCACATAGAACACATAATCTGTTACTTCACCCCTCGCCGTCAATGACTGATGCCTGGAATAAAGGCGTCAGATGAGACACTTCTGATGCAGCCTTCGTTAATAAAAAAAATCGCGTTTATAAGGAAACTTTTCTCGTCTCTTAGTGTTAGCATCTCAAACCCATAGAGATATGACTTACAGATAACGAAAGTAATTAACACAAGAGATTTTCGCTCAGGAGAGAAGCAGTCGTTTCCACGTGAAGTAATTTGAACGTATGAAGCACTGTTAATCGTGTTATCCTGCACCGCCCACTGCCCCAAATTTCGCTCATTGAGTTTTTCGTCGATATGTGCGACAGAGACGATCGCTGCATGGTTTGAAATCGCTCCTCTTCAGCTTGTATACAGAACATGTTCCTTGTTCCAATATGAACACGTTACACTTGTCTAGAGAGATGCACAATGCGGCACATTCTATCCTTGACCGTGTTGCTGAGACGAGGAATGGAGCGGAGTCCGGGTGCACTCCATGGAGTCTTTCAAACATAGGGAGAAGAACTGAAAGAGAAATAAGAAAATTTTCAAAAATAAAATTTATAAAACTGACTCAAATATGACTATGTTTGTCCGATAGTTGGAAAAGTTAAAACATCATTCATTAGTGATATGCTCGGTACTTGTGGTTTTCTTTAGAAATGACTAGTTGGCCATCAGTTCTTCCTTGATAAGCCAATTTCTATTCATTTTCAGACTTTGACATCATTTTGGGGTCCTTTATCATGTATGAGAGAGACCAAGGATGGAGAGGGAGATGTACGCGTTAGAAAATTAAGAATTTTGAATTTCTTCAGATTTCACTACTTTCAGTTAAGTATTATTACTGGTGCGTTTGCGGTAGAATATATTTATATTGTCGTCAAATATTAGTGATAATTTTCCACATGGAACAATTATGGTCACAGTTCTTTCTGAGAAACTTTAAAAGCAGATGGTATCTCCATTATTGGTGCATGGATTCATTGTGAACAACAAAATAATCGAGAACTGGGTTTTCTTGGCACCGAAAAGTTTTATTGAAGAACCCAGAAAAGAAAAGGATGTAACAAACCTTCAGCTTGGCAGACCGTGGAGTATTCGTCGCTACAGTACTTCGTATCATATGTAAATGTGTCGTCCATCCTGATGACGACGCATTTTTTTACGTCCATGTCGTTTGGTTCTTTGTCACTTTGATCCCACATTACCCAGGTTAGTTTCGTTCCGTCAACCCACCGATAGTCCGCCTCATTGACAGTATCCTCCGGCAGATGCAATCCCAGCCAAACATGAGACGTCTCACTATGACAAATGAACCATTCGAAATCTCGGATCAGGTGATATTGGATTTGAATGTACTGAACGTTAATTAAATGCAACATGCAACTTCGACGCAAAGGGCAATATATATGTCTTTATTAACCCCATCCTCCGGAGGAGGAGGGGGTTATTGGAATCGTCCTTGGCCATGGGGGCGGCCATTGAGCTGTAGAAAACTTTGTACATCAAGAGCGGAAAAACTAGGAAGACTTAGGCAGTGAAACTTGCCTAGTTGTTCACAATTGTAATGTTGTGAGTCTGTTTAGTTTTTGGGCGATGGCAGATGAGAATTAATACGGTGTTTTGCGAAGAAATGCTCGAAATTGGAAGGGTAATTTTTACACGGAACGTGGATGTTGTTGTTCTTGCACGTTAAGAGATTGACGAAGTCACCCGGATGTTCCTGTTGAAAAGATATACCCCGGGTATTTGTGAAGCGATCAGTCTCGGCACAGAGGTGACGATGGTAATCACAGTGTTAGCTATACTCGGATCTCTTGAGCAGGAGAGTGTCTGGTTTTGCGACAACCGTAAAGTGTGATGTTCTCCCCGCATGGAGATGAGGAATAAACGGGCTCGAATAAACAGGCGAATAAAGCACACTTCCAGATCAGGGGATGGAAAACTTACCGACGATTACGCTTTAGTTGACCTGATAACTATTACTAGGGCAATTTTAAACATATCCTCCGTCAACTTCGGAAGAAAGATACGGAGTTGTTGGCTTGAAATGGCACAAGCCGAAGTGCGTCGGCGGACACGGCCAAGTGAACTGCTATTTTTCCTTGAACGAAGTCGGCAACTGACAGTGAAAATCTATATCATTTCTCTGCTAGAAAATCTCAGTTTGCCGATTTTGTTTTATTATGAATACATCGAAATAATGCGTTAAAATAACCCCCGAAGATTCAAGCAAACTTATTTATCAAATTGTGAAGTCAAATTTTTCGTTCTTCGACAAATCGCGTGTTCAAAGCCTCTCTTCTCGTTTCTTGTCTCAAACTGCTCAAATCAGAGGGATTAAACGCTGTGCTAAAAAAAAAAAAAAAAAAAAATAAAATAAAATAAGTTTTTTTAAAAACATTTTTTTCCATTGATAATCAATGTTCAGTTATGTTGATTCCTCAATCAGTAAGTCTGATATTTGATTCAAAAGCCTACCTACTTTGCCAGAATTCGTGGAATTTGAATATTTTCGCTAATTTGGGCACGTTTCCCTGCCTAAAGAAATTTTACTGTGCCGATTAGAGGGATATTCATGACTAAACTTAAGCAACATTGCACATGTGACATCACATGGACATCACAATAACATTTATTTCCCAAACAAAACAAATTTTTGGCCCTACCTACTCAAATTGTTCCAAGCCTGTTTCCGGAAACATACATATTTTGATTTTTGTTACAGTTATCACTTGGTGATCAAGAAATTTATCGAAAATATTCAGAGAAATGCTGGTTAATGTAGCTTGATTATCAATTTTTCTGTACTGTCTTGTCAATCGCTCTGACACCCCCTATGTTCCTTCATTCCGTCCTTGATCCATTCGTAACATTTTTGCAAGCAAATTACTGGAGCCATGAATATTTCAAATTCGCGCTTTTCCCCCATAAACAAATTATACCTCAGAAAATGACCAGCCCACCTTGTCAGCTAAGATAAGATAAGATAAGATAGTTTATTTAACGTCGGTTTACAAAATCAGGAACATTAGCTCACACAGGAGCTATTATCACCGACACAAATAACAGAGTAAAAGTACAAATAACATGTAAAAACAGGTAAATATATACATTATACGAATATACAAATAAAAAATGAATGAATGAATTAAAAGAAGTCAAAATACGAACAGCTACGATAATCAGTTCAGTTTAAATTGCATTTTCCCCCAATATTCCTTAGTTTTCTGTGGTGACGACCAGGAGAGTGACTCAAACAAACTCTGGGTAGATGGGTATCAACTATTGATACAGTACCTATACATCAAGCAATCAGCATTGTTGCTGACACTTCAAGGGTGACTGACATGCAAACCAGACCATTTAATCTGCCACTCCGAGAGCATGTCCAATGATGACAGGGTATTATTTCGGCATATAAGTATGAGGAACAAAGCCCAGATCTATTACATATCAATTACAAAATAGGATGGGGTTTTCGAAGTCCACGAGTTCTAGTTAGAATTCGGGCAAGTTCGAAATGCTCGAATGAGATGATTGGATGAATTTGAAACTTGTGACCCAATTTAAACAATTCCACAGGGCAATATAGCATGGATGTGAATCATATATAGCCCATGTGTGTGACAAATAAACTTCTTTCGTAGCATCAGTCACATATGTAACAGGCACATACATAGAACAATGTTACTACAACCGTTATACCTGTGACTGGTGGAGTTTATGATTTTCATATAATTGATTATTGAATATATTCAGCAGCACCAGTCACACACCAGTCACACACCCACACACCAGTCACACACCAGTCACACACCAGTCACACACCAGTCACACACCCACACACCAGTCACACACCAGTCACACACCAGTCAGTCACACACCAGTCACACACCAGTCACACACACCAGTCACACACCAGTCACACACCCACACACCAGTCACACACCAGTCACACACCAGTCAGTCACACACCAGTCACACACCAGTCACACACCAGTCACACACACCAGTCACACACCAGTCAGTCACACACCAGTCACACACCAGTCACACACCAGTCACACACACCAGTCACACACCAGTCACACACCCACACACCAGTCACACACACCAGTCACACACCAGTCAGTCACACACCAGTCACACACCAGTCACACACCAGTCACACACACCAGTCACACACCAGTCAGTCACACACCAGTCACACACCAGTCACACACACCAGTCACACACCAGTCACACACCCACACACCAGTCACACACACCAGTCACACACCAGTCAGTCACACACCAGTCACACACCAGTCACACACCAGTCACACACACCAGTCACACACCAGTCACACACCCACACACCAGTCACACACACCAGTCACACACCAGTCAGTCACACACCAGTCACACACCAGTCACACACCAGTCACAAGTGCAAAAGTTATGTATGTGGCTCATTTGATTTCGTTCGCCTTCGTTACATTTCTTTGTGTATGAATCATATAAGAGTTCCACATGTGTGACTGATGTTAGAGAAACTGTTGCTACATATGCTTCCGACACAGTCCTATTTTGCCTGAATATGCACAGCTCGGTGATGCGATTGCCACCCCTCCCCTTCAACGCGAAACCTAGCTACCCATGCTGATTTGTTTCAAGCAGTTTTTTGACATACCGGTTTGTTCTACGCGGATTTGTCATCTCATTTGTGTGTGAATCATATAAGAGTTTCACATAATTGACTGATGTTAGAGAAACTGATCATAGATCACACACGGGAGTTACATATTATTGAGACACAGTGCTATTTTGCCTGAGTATGCACAGTATGGTGGTACGATTGCCACCCCTCCCCTCCAGCGCGAAACCTAGCGACACATTTACTTCGAGCAGTATATTCTTACACGTCGATTCGTTCTATGCGGATTTTGCATCTCATCAAAACAATAACAGTATTTCCTTTCCTTTTCTATCAGAACAACCAGACATATTTTGATGTCTACATATATGTCTGAATACTATTAATATAATGGTTGGTGGTTAAGCCAATACCTCTAGTCGTGGCGGAGCGGGCTTCACTTATTATCACTCATTCACTTATATACCCTAAGGATAGGGTTATTCAAAGGTACGTGGAGTTAGATATGTGCTCACAGTTAACAGTTCACCGTTATTTCCCGAAGATAAGCAAATTTATCTACATTCTTTCATTGTCGTTAACTCGGTAGTATTGTCTTACCTTGTTTGTTTCAAATAGTTCACGAGCGTCGTGTAATCGTCCTGGTTGTTTATGGTAAGAAGTTCCATGTCTAACGATTCGCAATAGGATTTGCCTCCTTGCCATGTTCTGCCAGTAAAGTCTCCAAAGTAAATTTTCCCCCAAACTGAGATCTTAATAATGCAAAACAGCATGAACCATTTAACCAGGAGCGTCTGGGCGACCATGTTTCTAAAAGCAAAAAATACGGAATGAAACACCAACGAAAAACAAAGGGAAGGAAGTGGAACTGATCAGAAATGTTTGCAGAGAGTGTCGGGCAACGCTCTCCGCTAATTGCAAATACAAACACCATGTTGCATAAACCAGGGTAGATATATCCTGATCAATTTGTGGCGATGCTGCTTTACTCATTCATCTTCAAACGAGTTTATTTCATTGGCGTCTGGATGTATTCGGGAGAGTATCGATTTCCAATGTTGGTTTGTTCTTTACATTTGGATTTACATCGAGCAGACTAGTGGGGTACATTTGTGCTATGAATTCACTCCTGTGTACTTGCAGGTTCCATGACAGTACGAAATTCCCAGCAATTTATCAGATCATACAATCACTACCTTTTTTCAATCCAACGGTTGCTCATGCACGAGAGAACTTCCGTTTCATGCCAGTGTCAGCTTTGAGAGGGTTCTTTCATATATGTACAGAAGGCTAGAACCCATTCAATCTATTTTGGATTGCACACACATAGATACGCCTTATTAGATACTATGTTTCTTATTTACCAATTTTATTTGGTATGCCTATAAATCTAGAAAATTGATCTTGTCATCTGAATGATTGTGATTGGTGCTGATTAAAGAATTGAATATAAGCACACCATCATCAAATACGTCTACTTACTCCCAGACTGAATTTACTCTGGAGGATTTATTTAACAACCAGCAAACATTTCTCAAGAAAGAGGTATTTGTCTTTCAACCATTCATAACGATATACCAGAAGTATACTGGACTGCCAAAATGCATAAATTACCACACAAATCTAGATTCAGTGCTTGTTCTAGAAGTTGCACCACCATGCTTATTTCAATCCTGTTGAAGGATGCTCTTTTTAGGAGGTAAAAGCAATCTGCGAAAGGTATTGCACCGCTATTTGTAAAAACTCTGGCGTTGAATGTACGTGGATATTGAAAAATTCAAAAATATCTTACAGAAGAACTTGATGCTAAAGGTCACATATCGCACATACATGTATCCACGTGGGATTTCGCGACTCTCGTTACTACAATCCTTCATCAGCACCTTATTGACCGGCTTAGTTCATTAATAGTATCTTTTTCTCAAGACAACCGATCGCCGATGTATTAATGTGAAGCCATGAAGCATTCTTTAGTTCTACTACATACAAGGGATATCATTCTTGGATGTTTCTTGGTTGATAGAGTTGCTTGAATATCTGATGTATCAACAGCGTATATGTATTCCAATGGGTAATAATTGTGTGCCATTTTTGGCTGACCGCTATCTGTTCTCTTATGAATGCGACTATATGCAGGCGCTTTCAAAAACGGATCATTTCAAACCCAGTTCCTTCTCATTCACCAAACGCTATATAGACGATCTTCGCGCTGTAGATAATCGCTATATAAATGATGCAGTGAAGATTATATATCCACCTTCATATACAGACACAATATAACAATATTACCGAACATATTTGCACAGCTCCCTCCCCCTCCTCGGAAACAGAAACGAGGAAAGTAACCAGACAACAGCCCAAGCTAGGATATTTTAGGATTCTCCGTCCAAGACATTCATACATTCCCCATACAGGAAACAGCACTTCGATAGTTTCTAATTGAAATATTGCAGATCTCCTACAGTGTCACATTGAAATGGCTACACCATTACACTCCCATAGGTGGTTTAGTTTTAGAGCAATCAGTACTGTAGGTCACAGGGGGGGGGGCACTGTAACATTTTCTAATTGAAATATTGCAGATGTCGTATAGCATCACATTGAAATGACTACACCATAACACTCCCATAGGTGGGTTCCTTGTGGGGCAATCAGTGCTGTAGGGCACAGGGTGCACCGTAATATCCCTACCTGTTGGGTACTAGCAAGGCAGTTGTGGGTATGGGTTGGGGTCTGCCTCGCAATAAGCGGGAATTATATGGAGTTGGGTGCCCTGCAATATCCTAACATAAGGGGAATGATGAGAATTTAGTATGATGTGAACTAATATGGAGATGACGCAATAATTGCCCCTGCAGCGACTGGGTCATATGTGAGGAATTTATCAAATCCCTGCACATACTGTTTTCCCCACCTGACCTCCAATCCAGAAAATCCCAACATGTTTCCTAATGTATTTATGAAAGAATCTCTTTGTGCAAAGGCTCACCGGATGGGAATTCCGATGGGAACATACGTTACTGGGTTCCATAAATAATGCCACGCTCCTTGTATACATATATAAATTTGTTTTGTTGACATACACCTGGCATGAATACTCAACATCGACTTCCAACCATCCA